>JASFAX010003088.1:0-43649 GCA_030737875.1 Allium sativum
AAGCTATTATAAGACTCAGGTCCCATCGTATCACGCAAGCGCAAGCCGGAGGATAAAGTTTAACCTTATAATAGCCAAACATGCTTGATACACAATGTTTTTTATTATTACTTATGCATAGTGTAAAATCAATTTCGAAAATAAATGCATCAATCTTAGACTACATAATACCCTATCCTATTATGTCGCCATACAGGTTTACAACTGAAAACGCAAGGCTCGTATTGGAAGTTGGATTTCCATCAATGACCAAGGCAAAGGATATTCCCTAACTGTTTGGACCACCCCTAGCAAGGTGTCCAGGAAAGCACGCATCGTCTTTTAGAGTGACAGAGTCGGCCCACCAATTCCGGTGAGTTCGGGTTACTTCTGAACATAACGTTCCCCGGTCCTATCGGACCTACACTGGTCAGTACGTCGATCACCATGGTCATATTCAACCATATCAGAGGCACCACAATTCCAACATCCACATAAGTAAATTTCCTGGGATCCATACCATGGCATCACTTTCAACTAGAAAGAAACGTATGTCCTTACTCCGCTTTCTTTCATCCTGTTTTAGGCTATTCCAGGTTATGAGGCTTGTCCTAGTTACATTCCCACACAAAACTACGCTATATCAGCCATACTTTGATCATCATCCGCAATGCTCCTCTTTTCAACAAAAACTTTGATCAATCAGCATCTTAGCATTCCACATTGTCAATTCATACCATACAACTGATGTCTGTTAATATATAACTTCTAAGCTCATGTCTCAAAGAAGGGTGTTAAGCTAAGAGAATAAATTCTCCGCCACCAAACATTTATATTTTTAGTAGAGATCAATTAATATAGCATAAAATACAATGTAGGACACAAAATCCATTTGCAAGTTCATTCTAGTTTGAACAAAACCGATTTATTCCTCGTCCAATATGTCCAATATAGGAGAGAGACCTTTTCATATCCGGTCAGTAACCAAGTACGTTTAGACGACCACCACTTTAACCTTATAACGGGAACTATCCAAGGCATCAAAAATGTTACTACTAAAATGATCTTGGTACAAGACGGTAGGTGAAGGGGAGTCAAATGAATATAAGGAAAGAACGAGGAACTCGAGAGCAACTCAGGCCAATACCCCCTCTAGAGAAAAGGACCCGTAACCTACCAGGTATCGGCAAGGGTTCATCCGACGGGATCTATCCACCAAGAATCAACCGATCGATACCAACACATTAAAAGAGGAAGAGTATCGGGTCAGAGCATAAAGATGGTTTGAAATCAACTCTCGAAGAATGGCTCCATTGATATAGAAAGGGGTTACTTTCGTAAGTAACATGAGTATCACCGAAAGCTACCCTCCAGAGAGCCAAACCGGAAGGCTAAACCGAGACTCAAGAATGGAAACAGGCTGCTCGTACTAATCCTATTAGTACCTGAACCATTAATGGTTCTAAATCGGCAGACATTCATACGGCATGAGGGAGGGCCCCTTCGAGTACCCACGATAAAGCTGAAAGCCTACATCCGAAAGCCCACAACGAAGGACCGACACTGAGAACATTCGTAAAGAAATCGAAGATGCCTTCACGATCTGTCGCGACAACAAGCCCCCTTCTACCAAGAGAAGACCCCAATTCACCCGGAGCCATCACTTCAAAGAGCTTTAACCGGCATCACGAGGAGGACCGATAGGCCGATGCCCGAAACCTAGAAAAAAGCGGCCAACGGGAATCGTTCAAGCACAACAACGTACTAATGGAAAGGCCTCGCATTCTCTATAAATAGGACCACAGATACGCCGTAATGGGGGACGAATTTTTCATTTCTCAATTTAGCTCCTTCTTTCTTAAGGAGAGAAAATCATCAATTCCTGTAATCTATCTGCAATCTATAAATGGATAATTCCAAGTCCCATATGTCATGCGATTTGATAATCTTGTAGTATCGTAATGATGAAACAGGGAGTTAACACTGACCTTTCTAATGAGGAGATCAATCAAGGTGCTCCAGTAGCGGAGGAAGGGAACTTGATCGAAATATGAATTCCCCTTCTCCTCACCTTACGGAGCCACCATGATTGATCCATACCCTCATGATGAGCCTAACGCTTATCAAATATTGATGTGACAAAATTGTATACGAATTCCTAGCTCGACCTCCATTGTAATTCAGATTCCTCCCTTGGGAAGATCTAGTACAAAGGAGTCATCGAAGTTAGTGAATATTGCGATGCTCTTATCCATGACTCAAGGGAGGCGTTAGCTTGTTTTCTTCTTATTGAAATACACAGTGCAGTTGTCATGCCCTAGAAACCTACCTATCCCAGATTCAGGATAATTTCCTAAGAATTTTGAGTCATGACCACGACAAATTTCGTGAATACACACATTACATTCTGTAATTCAGGTGTTAACGAAAAATATCGTTAACATTTTGGTGTTGGAAGGAGGGCCTGAACTTCCGATCCTGTGCTTAATTTGTTTAAACTAAGTAGCTGAATTCATCATTCCATGGTAGGAAACAATAAAGACAAAGAAATTGAAGGAACAAAACGAAGAACTGGACCCCAATGTCACCCTCGAAGGAAATGAGGGCCCAGCACTTAACCCGAATAATAACAAGAAAGAGGTTGCACCTAACCCACAACTGCTACTAGATCCAAATGCCATGGAGGATAATGTCACGAGAATCTTGGCCTTGGAAAAGCATCTCCAAGAAATGCGAGCTTATGTCAACGCCGTACAGGCGCAGAAGTCCTCGAGGCTCACCAGATCTAGTTAGAGAGAGACGAATGAATCTCCAAAAAGGAAGGCCCTCATTCAACAGTCAGAAGCGAAAGGGAGACCTAAAGCAACTTCTTCCAAGAAGAAGAAGTCTCGTCTGACGGGAATAGATCATCAAGGAAATCAATGCGGGCAGGAACAGCTCGGGAGCTCCATTTCCAAAGGATATGACCCCAGGAGAGAAGATTATGACAACACAGAGGCTTGCATCAGAGATGTCACTCAGAAGACCGTCAAGGACTTGCTGGGAAGCAAAGGGAAGAGAACCCAAGATGACAAGGTTAACGTAAATGAGAGGGTATCCCCGTACATTGATGAGATTATGAACACTGTGATATTGTCAAGAGTCAAAGTCCCAACCATGAAACATCAGGGAATGATAGACCCTGACGACCATTTGAAGTCTTTTGACAGCCTGATGGATCTTTACAACGCTTCCGGAGCTGTCAGATGTCGCCACTTCCTGGTGACCTTCCAAGGTGCAGCGGCGAAATGGTATCGCCAGTACAGGGAAAACACCTTTTGCTCATGGAAGCAATTCTCCTACGAATTATCCGTGCAATTCTGCATCAGCAAAGGTCCAACCATAGATTATACAGTAATCACTAACATCAAACAGAGACAAGGGGAGTCTCTTGGGGACTATCTCAAAAGGTTCAACATTGAGGCCTTAAAAGCCAAA
Organism: Allium sativum; assembly: GCA_030737875.1. Lineage (NCBI taxonomy): Eukaryota > Viridiplantae > Streptophyta > Magnoliopsida > Asparagales > Amaryllidaceae > Allium > Allium sativum. The sequence goes on from JASFAX010003088.1 coordinate 3,457, forward strand.
GATATGAATGACCATGACAAGCTGACCACCGTACACTCAGGGTTGATAGAAAACACCCCCTTCTAGAAGGAGTTATATATCCATGGCTACAAGGACTTGTAAGATTTTCATATCCAAGCTGAAAAGTTTATCTGCATGGATGAACTATACTTCACGAAGAGGAAGTTCGGGCCTTGAGGAGAGGGAGGAAGTCCGAACTTCCGACGAAAGCTCCTAGAAGGGACTCAGAGGAGATCGAGATGGGAAGACTCTAGCACCAACTCGGTTGCCTTGAACAAGCCCATCTTCTATGAGTATGCTGTCACAAAAGAAAGGGTCAATAACTTCCCTGTCAAGTTCAAATCTTAAAACTGTCCCGAACCTCATGCCGACGGTAAATACTGTGAGTTCCATAAAACCAATGGGCACAAGACAAATGAATGCAAGGCCATAGACGAGATTATCCAAAAACTAATCTGGGAAGGGCACCTAAAGGAGTTTGTTTCAAATAGAGCAGCACCATCTCAATGTGCAGAAGGACAAAAGAAGGTTTCGGTAAATACGATAGGAGTCACTTTGGGGGAGAATAACCTAGATTTGGGGCCTCCCGTAAATAGAATCAATGTGATTCATGGGGGAGCTCACCCTGCCGGAAGCTGTCCGAAAGCTAGAAACGAATATGTAAAAGAAGCCTTACAGGGAATCTTCTCCATCCAAGAGGAACCGTCGATAAAAAGTGCGCATTATGCCCTCAAAACGCATAACTTCATGATCTCTCTGAAAGAAATGAAGAAATGGGTCCGTCACTCACATAACGACTCCCTCATGATAACGGTGCGGATACGACTTTCAGTCGTTTATAAAATATTGGTGGATACCGGAAGCGTTGGCAACGTCATCTTCAAGCACGCCTTCGACCAGATGGGAATTTCCGTAAAGAAGCTGGAGCCTAGCAACAGACCAATTTTCGGGCTCAACAATAAAGGGTCAACTCTGGTGGGTCAAATCAACCTCTTGGTTCAAGTAGGGTTATCCCCTCTACGCAGGACTTTTGAAACTCTCTTCGTTGTGATTGATCAGCCGTCCTATTACAATGCCTTCTTCAAACAACTGGCTTTAGAGGAGAGGATGCCTTCATTTCTTCCAAATATCTCATGTTAAAATTTCTGACCAAACAGGGATGGGGTACCATCCAGGAAGAACAGTTCGTCTCCCTAGAGTTGTACTCTGCAATGGTCGAAAAATACAAAAGGGAGTACACTTCTCTGAAAAAGAAGAGAAAAAGGGAAATGAGGTGAACTTGATTGAAGAAGGAGAAATTATCAAAGATTTAGACTCTTGAGGAGACATCGAAAGGATCAAACCAATAGAAGAGGCAGAAGAAGTAAACATTGACTCGAAGGATAAATCGAAGGTCATTAACATAGGGGAAAAGCTAATGGAACCTCTCCGAAGCAACTTAATCTGCTTCCTACAACTCAACAAAGACGTTTTCACCTGGACCTATTCGGACATGGTTGGTATCAATCCTTCAATCATGAGCCACGCCTTAAACATCAACCCTTCGATAATTCTGATCCGGCAGAAGAAGAGACAATATAATAGTGACCAGATTGAAGCCTTGAAGGAGGAAGTCAAAAGGCTGGAAACTAACGGGTTTATCCAAGAGGTCCATTACCTATAATGGTTATCCAATCCCATGCTAGTGAAGAAGTCCAACGGGAAGTGGAGGATGTGTGTCGATTACACAGATTTAAACAAAGCTTGTCCGAAAGATTGTTACCCTCTTCCGCGGATCGATCAATTGGTTGATGCCACGAGTGGACACAAGATACTATCCCTTGTGGACGCTTATTCGGGGTACAACCAAATACCAATGCACAAACTCGACGAGGAACATACAAGCTTTATTACCGACTAGGGAACATTTTGTTATAAAGTAATGCCTTTCGGTTTGAGGAATGCAGGGGAAATGTACCAAAGGCTGGTAAATAGAATGTTCCAAGATCAGATAGGGTGCAATATGGAAGTATATGTCGACGATATGCTAGTGAAGTCCACCGAAACAGAGAATCATCTAAAGGACCTGGAAGAAATGTTTGGTATCTTGAGAAGTTACCAAATGAAGCTGAATCCTCAAAAGTGTTCCTTCAGAGTTCAATTCGGGAAGTTTCTGGGATATGTGGTAAGCGAGCAAGGAGTCGAGGCCAGCCCCGACCAAATACAGGCCATTATAGATATGGAGGAACCTAAAACCAGCAAGGAGGTCATGAGCCTAAACGGGAAGGTAGCGGCACCTAGCAGGTTCATTTCTAAAGCCACTGATAAGTGCGTCCATTTCTTCAATGTCATAAAGAAGAAGAATTTTGAATGGAACGAAGAGTGTAAGAAGGCATTCCAAGAATTGAAAGTTTATATAGGAACACCTACGGTTTTTTCCAGTCCCCAGAAGGGAGAAACTCTATACCTATACATGGCAGTCTTTGAACATGCAGTGAGATCAGTACTGATAAAGAGAGTAAGGGGACTCAACACCCTATCTATTAAGTTAGCTGGGGGCTAAAAGACGTGGAAACTCGATACCCCATCATAGAGAAATTGGCATATTGCTTAATCCTTACTGCACGAAAGCTCACAGGTTATTTCTACCCTATTAAAGTCTTAACTAGCTTCCCGCTCAAACAAGTGTTCAGTAAACCGGAAACCTCAGGGAGACTAATTAAATGGGGTATTGAGCTCAGCCAATAAAAAATTAAGTTCCATCCTCGAGCAGCAATCAAAGGGAAAGCTCTTGCATATTTCGTGAACGAGTGCTTCCAGAACAGTCGGTCAAAGAAAATGACTCAAAGGCCAAATGGCAGCTCTTTGTAGATGGAGCTTCCAACGAGCAAGAGGCGAGGGTAGGTTATGTTATAATCACCCCTAATGGGCACCGCTTGCACTACGCCATGAAGTTAGGGTTCCCAGCAACCAATAATGTGGTTGAATATGAATCCATGATAGCTGGTCTGAATCTGGCATTACTGTTGAAGATACCATGGATAGAAATTTTCAACGACTCGCAACTAATGGTAAAAAAAACAGACATATCAAACCAAATAAAACAGACATATCAAACCAAAGACAAGTGGCTCATATTATACATGAAGAAGGTAATAAAGATGCTTTCCCTATTCGAAGACTTCTCAGTTCATCAAATACCCCACGGGGAGAATACCCAGGCAGATTCGCTAGCCAAATTAGCTAGCTCCCGAGGAGCCCCCGAAACCCGGATAGTGCCGCTGGGATATCAGGAGATGCCCAACATAGAATAGAAACAATCGGAAATAGGAAAAGAGTTGTTGGTTTTGACCCAATCCCAAGCATTGAGAAGGGGAGACAGAGGAGACTAAGAAGGAAACTCCAAGAGGGAATCCCCCATAACGGAAGCATGCCCCCAACGGGAAGTCACATGGATGGCTCCGACGGAGGACTACCTCTTGAAAGGGACATTACCCCTTAGTAAGCAAGATGCAAGAAAGATAAAACACCAAGCTTCCAGATTCATAATCATAGACGGTGTACTTTATAAAAAGGGACACTCACTTCCTTATCTAAGGTGTGTAAGTTTCGAAGTTGGACTCAGCCTATCAAAAGAAACTCACGAAGGATGGTGCGGGGACAATTCCAATGGGGTTAAACTGGCCAAAATGGTCATGCGACAAGGTTATTATTGGTCACGGATGGTTATTCAAGTAGTCGAATACGTCAAGAGATGTGACATATGTCAGAAGTACTCTAAGGTACTGCGACTTCCTCCCAGTAACCTAACCACTATATCGAGCCCCTGACCTTTCGACATATAGGAGATAGATTTGATCAGGCCCTTGCCACTCGCCAAGGTAGGAGCTAAATATGTCGTAATAGCTATCGACTACTTCACTAAGTGGGTGGAGGTGGAACCCCTTCCGATTATCACATCCAAGAAAGTGTTAAGATTCGTAATAAAGAATAGCGTTACCCGCTTCGGGATCTCCCATAAGATCGTATAGGATAACGGAACACAATTCGAGAGTGAAGAATTCACCCGACTCTGCGAGAAAAATGGAATCATCAAAAGTTTCTCCTCAGTGGCACATCTGAAAGCTAACAGAGCTGTGGAAGCTACAAATAAGACCATTAAGACGATCCTTAAGAAACGTCTAAATCAGGCCAAAGAAAATTGGGCAGAGGAGTTGCCTCTAGTGCTATGGGCATACAGGACTTCCACCAAAACAGCTATGGGAAACACCCCCTTTTCCTTGACATATGGTTGTGAGGTTATGCTTCCGGTTGAGGTCGAAGTTCCATCCCACCGAAGGATAGCATACGCATTTGACCCTAACTAGGAGTTAAGAAAAAAATCATTAGATTTGATACAGGAACTGAGGGATGAGGCTGCAATCAGAACCGCCAAATACCAAATAAGGATCACAAAATATTACAATTCGAAAGTCAAAGCTAGGAACTTTGCTAAGGGAGAATTGGTACTACGAAAAGTAATGGCTAACACCAAAGATTCGGCTAATGATCCTCTCGGTCCAAATTGGGAAGGACCCTTAATTGTCTATCAAGAAGTCATACCTGGCACATATTGGCTATTTAGGCCCAATGACGATTTGTTCCAAGGACATGGAACTCGGACCATTTAAGGCCATATTTTCCAACCATAAAAGAATAAAGGACAAGATCTTTTCCCAAGAAATCGTCATACAAATAAGGGCATGGAAATCCTCCCAGTAGCTCATAAGAAACCCAAAAGGGGTTGAGCTCAAAAAAAGGATTTAATCCATCGTCATAGCCAAATTGGCCGGGGCGAGGCATCCCCCCAAAGGGGGCTGATTGTTTTAGTCTTTCTCCTTGCCCAAACCAGAAGGGGTAGGGTTAAAGCATCGAAATCGTAAGCCGCCATTTCACACCAAAGATGGTCATGTCGGTGCATCTAAAAATTAGCACGCACTGCCTCTGCTCGTAGAAGAGTATGCCCTGCATCTGCTCAAACTAAGCACGTCCTACCTATGGTCGTAGAAGAGCACGTCCGACCTCTTCTTATCTTCCACGTTACCCGCAGAAGGGAGCACAAACCCCTATAATAGCCTAGGATAGGGCACCCCTTGGAGGGGGTGGCATATAAGCCTCTATCAGTGCCTACGATGGCCCGTGTAGAGCGTCAAAAGAGTAAACCTTAGTTCTGTGCTTACAATGACCCCGTCTAAGTTTCTAAGCCCTTATCATCGCCTACAATGGTCAGGATAAGGCGCCTCCTGGAGGGAGGTCGGGTAAGTCCTTGGGCCCTGCTTGTAGATAAGCTAGCCAAGTGCTTCAGATGCACGGGCCTAGAGAGTGGCCAACAAAGCACTTACATCCTCTGCTTTGAAAAAAAAAGCCCAAGGGAAGGCTCAAGAAGCACGTTCAACCTTTGCTTCCCGAATCAAATCCGAAAGGGTTACTCGCTCTATTAATACCGGAGGAGGTTCCGGTTCTCTAAACTAATACCCGAGTGTGGGTCGATTCGGCACTCCATTAATACCACGGGAGGTTCCGGTTCTTCATACTAATATCTGAATCTGGGTCGATTCAGAGCTCTATTGATACCAAAGGAGGTTCCGGTTCTCTATACTAATACTCGAATCTGGGTGGATTTGACTCTTCAGTAATGCCGGAAGGGTTTCCGGTCCTCAATCTAAAAACACCTGAATCTGGGTGGATCCCGCTCTTCATTAACACCGGGAAGGTTCCCGACCTTCAACCTTTAAGTTCTTGAATCTGGATGGATTTAGCTCTTTAATCTTGATTCGTCGGAGCCCCGATAGTGTTCGACTCAACATTATTGTCGGAAAAGATTTCCGATCTTCCATCATAGCCTGAATCTAGGTTACTTCATTCTCCATAAAGCGTTGAAAATGGGTCTTTTTGACAAGACCTGTGGCATAATATAGCATGGGAAAATAATTGGCAAGCAAATAGGTGAAGGCCAGGTGAAGAAGCTTGACTTGGAAAGTCGAAGACACCCCTTCACTAAAGGGGGGAGGGGAATGTTATTACCAAAATGATCTTGGCACAAGACGGTAGGTGAAGGGATGTCAAATGAATATAAGGAAAGAATGAGGAACTCAAGAGAAACTCAGGCCGATACCCCCTCTAGAGAAAAGGGACCTAAAACCTACCAGGTATCGGCAAGGGTTCATCCGATGGGATTTATTCACCAAGAATCAATCGATGGAAACCAACACATTAGAAGAGGAAGAGTATCGGGTCAGAGCATAAAGATGGTTTGAACTCAACCCTCGAAGAATGGCTCCATGTATATAGAAAGGGGTTACTTTCGTAAGTAACACAGTATCACCGAAAGCTACCCTCCAAGGAGCTAAACCGGAAGGCTAAACCGAGACTCAAGTAAGGATACGGGCTGCTCGTACTAATCCACTTAGTACCTGAACCGTTAACGGTTCTAAATCGGCAGACATTTGCGTACGGCATGAGGGCGGGCCCCTCCGAGTACCCACGATAAAGCCGAAAGCCTACATCTAAGAGCATACAACGAAGGAATGACACTGAGAGCATTCACCAAGAAATCCAAGATGCCTCCACGATCTGTCGCGGCAACAAGCCCTCTTCCACTAAGGATAGACACCAGTTCACCCGAAGCCATCACTTCAAAGAACGGTAACCGGCACCACGAGGAGGACCAATAGGCCGATGCCCGAAATCCAAAAGAAGTGGCCGACAAGAATCGTTCAGGCCCAAGAACCTACTGATGGAAAGACCCCAGATTCTCTATAAATAAGACTCCAGATACTTTGTAATAGGGGACGAACTTTTCATTTCTCAATTTAGCTCCTTCTTTCTTAAGGAAAGCAAATCACCAATTTCTGTATTCTATCTGCAATTTATAAATGGAGAATTCTGAGTCCTATATGTCATACGATTTGATAATCTTGTAGTATCATAATGATGAAATAGGAATTTAACACTAACATTTCTCATGAGGGGATCAATCAAGGTGCTCCAGTAGCGGAGGAAGAGAACTTTATAGAAATATGAATTCCCCTTATCCTCACATTACGGAGCCACCATGATTGATCCATACCCTCATGTTGAGCCTAACGCTTCTCAAACATTGATGTGACAAAATCGTATATGAATTCCTAGCTCGACCTCCGTTGTAATTCAGACTCCTCCCCCAAGAAGATCTAATACAAAGGAGTCATCGAAGTTAGCAAATATTGCGATGATCTCATCCATGAACTCAAGGGAGGCGTTATCCTGTTTTCTTCTTATTGAAATACACAATGTAGTTGTCATGGCCCAGAAACCTTCCTATCCCATATTCAGTATCATTTCCTGAAAATTCTAAGTCATGACCACGGAAAATTTCATGAATACACACATTACGTTCTACAATTCGGGTATTGAGGAAAAATATTGTTAACAAGCAATAATCCAAAAGATGTGAAGATCTCTAGTCTTCAAGCACCATCTTCAATATCTTTGACTTTTAATCGTCGTATTAGCTATTCAGAATGGGTTAAAACCCAGTCTTTCCGAATAACTATCACATCTTTACAATCAAGTGATATATAAAAATATCATTAGCATTATCCCAATTCAGAATATTCTTTTATTCAAATATTCTTCACATTCCAATTCAGAATATTCATTTATTCAAATATTCTTTACATTCCAATTCAGAATATTCTTTTATTCAAATATTCTTTACATTCCAATTCAGAATTTTCTTTTATTCAAATACTCTTTACATTCTAATGCAGAATATTATTTTATTCAAATATTCTTTACAATGGGAATTACTCCCACAAATCTTATCAAAAATTTACATCATTTAAACTTCTTGTTTAAATCTTTCCTTGGAAATCATTTCAAAATATTATATAATCTCTTTTCACAAACTTCGCTCAAATTGAGGTTTATAAGCCTTATCCGGATTATTGCGCCTTACAAAAATGTAATCTCTCATATCGTTTTGACATTCCCATCCTATTCATCCCATGGAGCAAAACTGGCGGTACTCCATATCTAACACCCCACGTGTTTCAGTATATTTAATTACCGTCTTTCATTTTATTTCAAACCTAATTAAAGATTCATTAAAACTTGAACATAGTTTTAATCTCCATTTCATTCGATCAAATCTTTGTTGAAAGATTTATTAAAACTCTAACTTAGTTTTAATATCCAATTCATTTGTACAAATCTTTATTGAAAGATTTTTTACATCTCAAATTTGAGAAATCATCCATTCACGATAAACCACAAAATCAACTTCCATTCAAAATGGAATGTTCACGGGAATCATACCAGTTTACAATCGATATAAATTTCCATATCAGAATAATACTATAAGCAGAATAATGACAAAGAATTTTAATTTTCTTACATAGTAAAGGTCTTCCTCCATGGTGGTTCATCTCGATTATCAATAAATCGATTTCCATTCAATTCCAAATTTATTTATTAAATTGGAAAACTTCACTTCGAAAAATTTCCATTAAATCCTATTTAAAAGATTTATTTTGTAAACTTCAATTACAACTGGGTTTAAGAATATGTTCATAAAAACAACAAACCTAAATCCAATTTGACATCAAACGTAAGGCCTTGAACAGAAATTGTATCGACTTATATTCGATATCGAATTCTGAAACCAACATATAATGTATCAAAAATAACGATACAGATATCTTCTATATTCCTCAAAACAATATCTGTATAATAACGGAATCCAATATTGGAATATTTGAAGGCTATTTCCATTCAAATCCAATATTTATTCATTGCAAAAACTTAACCTAGTTAAGTATTCATTAGCTTCAAATTGTTTTGATTCCTTTGTCAAAATAGCTTTATACAATCTAGAACTAAGTATATTTAGTCCAAATCACTTTTAAATCGTTTATAATGATTTATCATTATTTTTTGCTTTTTTTAATCATATAAAAATAGCTTAATTCATTAAAAACATATTTCAGGTCATTTACAACATTGGCGTTGTTTTTATTCAAATTTGATTTGAATTTATCTCAAAATCTAACTGTTGGGTTTTAAAACTTAACATATCATTGAAAAGCTCTTTTTATTCTAAACCAAGCATTTCTCATTTCGTGAAAATCCAACGGTCGGATCTCTTGGTATGTCAACTTGAAGTTAATGGTCGAAATTTACGAACGGTCGCTAAACGACACATCCTATTCGAACCAATTTGAATAAACTTCATTGATTCAGTTTTAAACATATTTTATAAAATGTTTATAAACTCATTTTAAAAATGATTCAATCACCAGTTCAATTTTAAATCAAAATTGAATATTCTATATTATTAAAATATTAAAATAATAACATTTCCAAAAAATCAGAGTTTTAAATCCAAATTTTTCCGACATTCGTTATAAAAAGAAATAAGATCAATGAAGAAATCCTTCGAGTTAAAAACGACGTTTGTATACTTAACTCGAATTCAAATTTAAATTTAAAATTATAAATATGCCTCAATTAATCAAAAATTACACATTCTTACTTTTACGAAAATTGTTCGTAATCTTTTAAATTGTCTTTCCAAATCAATTTGAATTTAAAATTCAAATTTCCATTTTCACCAAGTATTTCGTTAATAAAATATTCAAATTATATTCCAAACTAGAATGAGACTCAACCAATAACCATATAATTCAGTTTATATGGATTTCACAAATCATTTGATTACACACATCAATAACATCCATATCAACCTTCATCCATCAATCAATGATAATAACGTAAGCATTTCCGTTGTCAACGCTTATATTCAGAGTTTAATAATGATTGCAACAGTAAACTGTAAGCATCATCCATCAATCACACCACAAACACTGCAATCACATGCAATCAATATATATTCAGTTATGAATAAAATAACCGTAGAAATCAGTTGAGTGAAATTTCTCACTTTGATTGATAAGAAATCGTTATAAAACGATTGTTTTAATTAAATTAAACCAAGCATTTAATTTAATCAAAATTTGTCACGAGCTCCAAATTATTCCAAATTAGCCTCACTGCGAAGCCCTCGTCGTCACGGCTCCATCGAAACTGTTTCATTCGATTGTGTTTTCATTTGGACAAGTTATGAAGTTTTATACATGAATTAATTACTTAAGATAATTAAAAACTTAATTTACCCAATTAGTTTACTAATTACTTTCTTCCTTCGTTATACATCAGGCAGTCGATCGAAAAAGCTCACCTCCTCAAGCCTCCACGTGTGCCCTCAATAGTTGACCAGAAGTTGATCGGAGCATGCCACCACAAAGCACCATGCCTGCGCCTCCACCTCTATCTGCGATAGCGAACTCACAGCCTCCCTCTTCCGTGGAAAAGCGTGCGAACGACCGGCGTTTCAAAGCCACATCAGTTTAAATACATCTCCACCATTGAGATAGTCGAGCTCGGAGAGCCAAACATTTTTCTAGTTAGAAGTTTCTGGAGAAGATAGATTAGGAGAATCAAGGGGAGGAAGATCATAAAGTTTTGGCCATTGATATGAATAAGGCGGCGGCTAGGTTAGAAATGGGGGATTAGGGTTTATTTATATGTATTTATAATAATATTTAATTCATACGTTACTTTGTTTTGAAGATGGACGCTCCGAACTCCAAACGAACCCATTGTCTATCATTCCTAGCCAAACACCCCTATTTCGGACTCAATGGAATAGGTTTCGTAAGTTGATTCGATCTTTTTAATTAGTTTTTATGAAAATTAAAATATAACTCAATATAACGTTAAATATTGAATTTCAATGTGCGTTTTAATTTGCCACGACTACATATTAACTTAAAAAATTATGAAATTTGAAATCTCTCTATGTTTTACAAATACGATTCTAATGAGTGTAGTTTAATGAAATTTGGAGACCGTTTGGAAAATGGCCTTATAATTGGCTTTTATTAAATTCGAACTGAATTTCAATACGCGTTTATTTTTATCACGCTTACATATGAATTCTAGTTGACTTAAAATTTGAAACCTCAAAATAATTTGACATTTCTGATCTGATAAAATTGGTTCCATCGAAAACAGAGGTCGTTTGAAAAATGACTATTTTTAAGGCTTAAATAAAGTGAAAACAAGTGTGACGTCCTTAGAATCTTTCAAAATACAAACGACATCCAGTCCAACTTTCTAATTGAAAGTGGGTCCTTATTTTGTCCAGTTACTTGTTTTCTAAAGAAAAATATGCGCTCGCATATTAAAAAAAATTTAAAAATCGTAAATGTACCCAGAAGAAATCTGAAAAAAAGTTGCATACATCTCTGCATAAATACTGAATATATGCATACAAGTATGCATATATTCATCCAGTGTTTTACATTGAAAATCTAGACCAATATATGCATATATTATGCATTATACGCAGACATGTATGCATATAAAGATGAACTAATATTCATGGGCTACGAATTATTGTAGAAATGTATGCATACATTCATGCATATATTTCGTACAAGAGTAGAAATGTATGCAACAAAGTTAAAAAGGATGAAGGCTTATGAAAATGTGCATGTATGTATGAATTTATTGACTATATATGAAAAAATATATGCATAAAAGGTGTATGCTTGAAAAAAACATGGCTGGATTGAATTTATGCATCAAAGAATGCATATATTGCAGTTTGACTGCATACATTTCTGCATAAATAGTGTAGTTTGATGCATTACTGCAATTCATGCAGAAATGTATGCATATATATATATGCATCGTTTGATACATAATACTGCTATTTCATGTTTTTTTGTTTTTTTATATTTGATGCGTTTTTGATGGTTTTAATGCACGATTAATTGTTGTATTTAATTATGAATTTTTGTGTTTTTATTTTACTTTTGATGATTTTTTGAAAAATAGGGATGTAATTTATATCAAAATAACATAAGGACATGAGCCTAATTTCCAAACCTATTAGGGATGTGAGCCAAACTTACCCATAAATAAAACCACTAAAATATAAATAAATTCAAAAATAGTCCAAATAAATAATAATAAATTAATATTATTGTATATGACCAAATAAAATATTATATGGTTCCAAAATAAACATACTTGAGTTTATAACTCGATATTACAACTTTCTAGGGAAACGGTATTCATTTTATATGAAAATCCTTTTATTATATCCCATAAATTGTTATTATTTATAAATGATTTACATAGCTACTTTTTGGAAATTTGATTTGAACATAACTTACAATTTATAAAACGAAATTTTTATTTTTCACTTTCGTTATAAAGATACAGTTAAATAGATTATAACGCTTCTGGTTCCACTAAAATCCAACATATATTGAATTCTGTACACTCGTTTAAATTTCAAAACATAATATTGCTAAATACTGCAACGTTACGAGTTCATTTTATAATTAATATAAACTTATATGTTCAAACTTTGTTTTAAATAAATTCTAAGTCGTTAATTCTCAAAATAAACCACTTTAAATATTTAAAATCCATTAAAATCAATTAAAAATTCATATTTTGAATTGACTAGAAATATGGGGATTATAAGTTTCGAGACTATCAGAGTTGTTTTGTGAGCATTCAAAAAATAAACGTAAATCAATTAACAAATTAAATATTCAAAATTTTTCTATTTTTCCAAATGGACTTGGATTTCGATGAAACAATTTTCATTGCGTTTGAAATGTCAAATTACCATTTCCATCGCAACCGGAATTCGTATGTGATCAAATGAATATAAAATGTCCTACGGTAAATAGCATTAGAATATTCTGAATATATTCCTACCCTTTATTATATATTATCCTTAACCTACCTTAACCCTTCATTCATTTCTTCCTGGTCGACAAAAAAACACACCTTCGCCCCTTAAAAGAAAACCCATGATCTTCACAAATTTCTATAAAATCAAAATTTCAATGAAATCTAAAATCATTTGTTTCGTCGAGTTCCCTTTTCGATAAGCTTCGGTCTCATTTCGGGTTTATCGAGCTCGACATCAATTTTATTCGCTGTAATTAAAGCCAACGACATCTAGGGCTCGTAATTTGGGGAAATAAGCGATCTTTGAGATGATTAGAGTTAGGAGTAGTGCTTAGGGGATTGAACCACGCTTGTGTGCAAATTTTGGTAGGATATGGTGTTTAAATGTTTTGCTGCCTTTACTGTAAGTGTAATGAAGGGATATAGACAGATTCACTAGGAAAAGTGCGAGTGTAACGTGGTTGGGATGGAGTTGGAGTTTGCGCGAAGAGAAGTTCGTTGGTGACTACGGTTTGAAAATCGATGGAGGAAGATAGGGAGGAAGTTCGGCCATGGATGGGTTCAAGCAGAAGACGGGTTCGAGTTTTGTTCAGGAGTAATAAAGGGATTAGGGAAGGAAATTTAGTTTAAGGGTGATTAATCTTTAAATTAATTGTTAATGATGTATAATATAATTAAATCTTATAACGTGTGTCTTTTATTCTTTCGTTACCAGAATCAGGCAAAACAAGATCCTTTGGGATCGTATGGACGAGTACTACATGTCCGTGAAATCTTGATGGTTTGGAGCTAGTGAGAATTTTTGTTTAATTTTAAACGTTGTTTAAAAATTAAATAAAACAATGCTGAATCGTTGATTGAAAGACTGGTGAGTTGTAACTCACACTTTCTGGAATATTTTTTAAATTGTATCATGTTATAAATATCTATTTGTAATGTCCCGCATTTTGGTAGTCGAATATTCAATATATTTTATTATTTTAAATATTTTATTTGGAATATTAATGGATTTTAATATTGAATTCATTATTTAAAACGAACCTTGAACGTTAAATTTATATATAAAATAAATCGAGCTCGAAATGGTGCGGCAGTTCGTAATATTGAGTTTTGAGCTTCAATTGAATATACCAGATCCGATATAAGTTGGATTTCTATGAAACAAGAAACGTTGTAATCTTATTGATTATAGTTTTCATATGAAAGAGAAAAATCTGGATTTCGTGTTATAAATTATTAGCTATGGCCAAATAAAATTTTAAAATAGTCGCTATGGAAATCGTTATTAAATTATAACGTTTATTTAATTTATTTAATATGGAATTTCTATGTATTTGGATATGGTTTGACTCAAAAATACTTGTGCTGAGTTATAAATCCGTACTATTTATATTTGGAATGATATATGTGGATATACATATGACAATAATAATTTTATTACCCTTTAATTTAGTTGTTTTGTAATTAAATTAATAATTTATCGATATTATATTAGCGTTAAAAATTGCTATTTTTGCAAATGGTCTCCATTTTCAGTAAAATTAGTTTCATTAGGACCATATCGTCAAGACGTAGCGGTGTTTAAATTTTCACCGCGTTTGAAGATTGTATGTGGTGGTACGAGCATGAAACGTTTAATATACATAGTAATAATTCAATTATATTAAATAACAAAAGGATATTAATGAATTAATCCATTTCTTTGTCTTGACACCCACACAACCGATTACTTCATAGCCAAACTACTTCAGCCCCAAGTAAACGTGGTATTCACGGTGTCTTCCAATATAAATCTATCTCCTTTCTGTTCACTTTCATCCTGCTGAAAAAAATCAAAGCTTCCTCCAAACAAAAATTTAAAACTCTCGATCCATTCATTATTTGTCTAAGGTACCAAAAGAAGTGTAGAGGACGGGTAGGGGAACCCATGTCTGGAGTTTGGTAGGACGCAGTGGCTGGTGGTGGCTGGTGGTGGGCGATTATAGATCCGGTTTTTTCAGTTTTAATGGCATTTTGTTTTGGATTTTTCGCGATCCATAGGAGGAGAATTAGCAGGAGGTGTCAATGGGAGAGGTGAAGCCTGGATGGAGGCGGATTAGATGATGGAGGTCGCTGGTGGTCTGGTGGTCGGTGGCGGACGTGGTGGCCAATAGAAGTTTCAGTTTGCAGTTTTGAAAGAGCTTCGATCTTTGATTTTTTTTTAAAATCATTGGTGGCGAATTAACCCGAGTGACTTGAAGAAAGGTTGGAGCTGGGGTCGAGGGGGATCTAGTGGTGGCGGCAGCATGACCAACGATGGTCGGAGGGGAGCGCAAGACTTAGATGAATGGAGTATAACTGTTTCCGCATTTTAATTGATTTTGGGGGCCACGTGACACGGTTGGACGAAAGGAGGGTCAGGATGGAAAGCCAAAGGGGCGGCACGCCTGCCTGTGGCGATCGTCGGCGGTCCGATGCTCTGGTATGACGTAGCGGTCAGATTTTTGGAGAAGTAGGCTCCGTGTTTTTTTTATTTAGGGGACCATGACTTTTGTTCTCAGGGAACTGGGTAATCGGGTTTAACATTGTTTGGTGGAGAAAATATTAAGCGGGTCGAAGTGTTTTACGTGGGCTGGTATCGGATTGACGGGCTTTTGGGGCCTCAAGTTATTTAAAAAGAAATGTGAGAGAGGGAATAAATACAAGGCGTGTGTGAGAATTTGGGAAAAATTCTGGAAAGGAATGTTTGAACATGTGTCTTATAAGGAACGGAGGTGGGACGATTGAATGATAGTAAGCCCCAAATCATAAATAAAGTTAAGTTGCTATTTAAATATATATATATATATATATATATATATATATATATACAAATTTTAGTTGTTATATCTCGGCCATACCTTATCAGAAGCAGACAAATTTGGACTCATTGGAATCGTACAGACGAAGGCGACATAATGGAGCTGGTCTGATCAACACGGGAAGCTAACGAGATTTTTGATAAAATTAAACGACTATTTAATTTTATTCAAACAATGAATAAAACCATGGTGAGTTAAACTCACTCGGTTTTCCCACTTATATTTCATATAAGTCGGGTTTGAATATATGTGTGCTATAGATGCTATTTATTGACTGATTGACAATTGTTTGGTTGTTCGTTGAATACTTTTACATTATTTAAATTAAATAGTTGTTTAATTTAAATGAAATGAAATCGTTATTTTTAACGATTAATTCCAATAGAGGTAACTTACCTTGTTCGGTACATTATAATAATATAAATGTTTAAAATTGAATTGGATGCTTGAATGGTTGTTAGTTGACCGGTACCAGTTGAATTAATTATTCATGTTTATTATAAATTTTCGTATTGAATACAGGGAGGGACAGGTTGGAGGGATGCAACCGGATTCCTCAAATTTATTGTTTATTTTCATGTTATATCACATGTACTGTTTAATAACCTGATTGGATGATGGATTGATTATTGATTATTGTTCAACCCTTGAAATTAACCAATGAGAAATATTGGTTGAGAAATTGACAGTAGATGGCCTAAATTATAATCATTTATAAAGATTGATTTACAGTTAGGTGAATCGTTAGAAATTAAGTTATAAAATTTATTTTATAACCGAATATAGAATTTTAAATATATTATTTAAAATGAAGTTTATAAAAAGAAAATTATACCGTATGCGAAGCTCATGCATATATTGATTATTTTAACCATAAATACCATTTTGTATCAAAAATATACCGCGTGCGAACCACACGCATATATTGATCATTTTAACCACGAATACCATTTTTGTATCAAAAATATAATGTGTGCGAAGCACATGCATATATTGATTATTTTAACCACAAATACCATTTTTGAATGAAAAATATACCGTGTGCGAAGCACACACATATATTGATTATTTTAACCACAAATACCATTTTTTTACCAAAAATATACCGTGTGCGATGCACGTGCCTCAGCTAAATTGTTAAATGACTTATAAAACAAATTCTTATATTAATAAGATGAATAAGCAGGCGAACAAGGACTAAGATAACGATTAGTAACAGAGATTAATTGTTTTTAAGTAATAATTAAAATGGGATTATATTAATTGATTTATTATTTATTTAATAATAAACAAGTAAATGGGTAAATTTAAATTAATTATATTATTAATTAACTTAAATGAAAAGACAAATTAGAGTTGATCAATGAGTTAATCATGTTTTAAATTTTACCAAGCCAACTTAACGAAAATTGATTATTAAATTGAATTAGTTTATGTCGATTAATCTAATGTAATAATTTAGCGAATGGAGTTTAATTTAATAAGAATTAAAAAGGAATCTGGATATGAATTCCAGTTAATGATGAAGTAAATTTTATTTTAAGGAATTACTTATTTAAATAAAGTTCATTAAAATAAGTAATCGAAGTGGTAATGAAATATAACTGAATTTCTAAGGAAGCTTAAAATAAATGTCTGGATTAAGTAAAAAGGAAATCGAGATGAAAAAGGGTTTTATATTAAACCAGAGTTGTAACGAGCCAGATTTTTCTGGTCGGTTTATTTTGAATATTTAATATTATTTTGAATATAGAGCTGATAATATAAATCGATTTTTATTGAATTATCGATTTAATTATCGTAATACGAAATATATTGAATTCGAAGTTAGAATTAAATCAAAACAATTCAGGTGATCAGTATTAATTGTATTTGAATATAGATAATAATAAAATTATTTTATTATCGGAGAATATATTTGTTTTTGAATTTAAAGTATATTATATCGATTTAATATGGTTATTTTATATATACGTTCAAATTAAATATCAAAAATATATTCAGTTAGTTCAGAATAGTGTAATTACGTTGAAATGTCAGTCAGTAGGTTAAAATAGCGGTTCGTGATTTTAGGTTATGTGTAACAACCCGAAATTCTGAGCCAGTTTAAATTTTTTATTTTGGCAAATTTAGTGAATTTGATTATTTAAAATGAATTATTTTAAATAATATCGACGAGAAATTTATTTTGAATAGAAATCGAATGTATATATTTATATAGCTCGACGTTAGTATATAAATAATTATTTATAATTATAAAAGGAATTGAAAATGGCGCGTTAGTTCGATAATTCGATTTCAAAATTCAAATGAATGTACCGGGTTAAAAATAATCCGGATTTTAGTGAAACCAAAAATATTAGAATCTATTTGTGAATATCTCTCCAACGAATCCGAAAGATTGGAATTTCATAGTGGGAATCAAAAGATATGTCCAGTTGAAATTTCAGAATAGTCGCTATGGAATTTCGGCCCTTGAAAATAGCAATTATGCAAACGACCTCGGATTTCGACGAAACTATTTTGTTGGATCCGGGATGTCGAGTTATTGCTAGATTCCAATTTTCATAATATTTCGAATTAATATGTGAGCGTGGAAAAGGAAAACGCGTTTGACCAGTTTCAGTTGATTTTAATCGACTGGAAATTGGCCATTTTTCAAACGGTCTCAGAATTTGATGAAATTAGTTTTGTTAGGACCGTATCGTCATTACGAAGCTAGAAAATATTTTTTCTAGAATTTTTCTGGTTAGTATGTGGCCCCGATAAATTGAAATACGTGTTCAAATTCAATATATAGAGTTATATGTTGATTTTGACGAGAACTGATCGAAAAAGTCGAATCAGCCTACGATACATATCCCATTTGTTCGGAATGAGGGTAATTAGCTATGGACGACAGTCAGTGGGTTGGATTTTGAGTTCGAAATAAAAGTCAACTTTGCTTGGAATAAAATGGAATAAAATTAATATATATATATATATATATATTTTTTGCAATAACCCCCCTTCCTCATTTATTTCCCACGATTGAAATCAGCTCCCCGTTCTAATTTCTCTTTCTCCCTCTTTCTTCAATCGGGCTTGGTGATCGATGGCGCCACCCGCCGCCACCTCCGTCCTCTTCAGCAAGCCGCCGCTCCGATCCTAACAGCCCCCCTCGCTCGCGATCCTCTCTCCTCCCTCCTGCCTCGTTTTGAACCCATCAGCAATCCTTACCCCCGTAAAACCCACGGCGCCCAAACCAAGTCCGACCCCCAAGCGACAACCGACCTCCTCCGACCACCTCCAAAGCGCAGCGACCCTCCGCCCTCCTCTGATCTCGTGATCAGCCCCTCTACCCTTCGACTCCAACCAAACTATGAGTTTTCCCTCTTTAAATTTATTTAAAATAAGAAGTAACTTTGTTTTCAAAACATTGATTCAAAAATATAAATAGCAGTTTTTATAGAATAGAAAAATTAGTTTATTTTTATTATATGAAAAGAGTTAAAAAGATTTGATTTTTAATTATAAAAATCCGATTTTTAGTTTATAAAGATTCGATTTTTTAGTGTGATAAAAATCTGATTTTTAGGGAATTAAAGTTATGATTTTTATGGGATAAAAGATTTGATTATTATGATGTTAAAGTTTGAATTTTTAATATAGGAAAGTTTGAATTTTTAATATAGGAAAGTTTGAATCTTTAACATAGGGAAGTTCAAATTTTGAACAGTAGAAAGATCGAATTTTTATATAATGTAGATAATAAAAATATGATTTTTTATATTATAGAAGTAATAAAAATTTAATTTTTATAATATAGAAAGGTTAAAAATATAATTTTTATAATATAGAAAGGTTAAAAATATAATTTTTATATTATAGAAAGGTTAAAAATATAATTTTTATATTATAGAAAGGTTAAAAAGATAATTTTTATATGTGTAGTAAGATAAAAATTCGATCTTTATAGATGGAGCAGAAATATTAAAGTATAATTTTTATAGAGAAAGAAGCGTTGTAAATGCATATGAAGTAGAAATAAAAATATGATTTTTATTTATTGAAATGAAGTGAAAAAAATATAATTTTTATTTGAACAGCGTGAAAAGAACTGCATTGGAATTGCAAACAAATCCAGATGGTTCAGCAGTTCAAAAGCAAAGCACGGCGGAGTGGAACCCTCTGTGAGAACTCCTCACCTTTTATTTAATTTTCTAGTTAAAATATATACTAGGATGCAGACAGTGTTTAGTAGCACCCGACACCGATCGTCCACGACCATGGACGACTTGTATGCTTGTTTGTTTGATTTTGATGTGTAGTTGATTGTGTGATGTGATGTGAAATGAAATAAAATATTTTATAGTTGAAAATAGAATTTTTAACGTGTATTTGAAATGAAATAAATATAAACAAATCAGACGATTTGTTTATATACACACATTTGACCGATATTGATTGGGACGATAAATTTTACACATCGCCCAACTGCACAAATAAAATCTGTGTTTGATTGTTTGAAAACCCCACACGGGTATTGGGGTGATATATGACATACACTAATCCCAATAGTTAGTTGTATGTCGATCGATTGATTGACAGACTGTTATAAGCGTTAAATATTTATATTTGATGCTTATATAGTGTAGAACGCACTTTGGATGATGGTTGATGATTTATCGTTGCTGTTATATACGTGTGGTAGAAAATCCATATAATTAACTTTATATGGTAATTGATCGGGACTCATTCCAGTTTTGAAATAGAATATTTGAATAAGAAACATTTGAAAAATAAATATTTGAAATAGAATATTTGAAAATAGAAATATACGAAGCCGTGTTGATTAGATTGACGCCATTTTGACGTGAACGATATTTATATCGATTTTATTCATTTTACAATGAATATCGAAAGTGATTTCAAAATCTGATATTTTGAAAGGAATTGAAATTCGAATTAAATTGAATTGAAATTTGAATTTAACTGAATAGAATTGAAATTCGAATTAGATTGAAATAGAATAGAAATCGTTTTGAATTGAATTTAAAACGTATTGAAATTGAACTGAAATTGATTTGAATTTGAAAAGGAAGTTAAATCGTTTCGAAAACGACTTTAAAATGATTTATAAAATACGTTTTAAAAGGAAATCGACGAAGTATATATTATATATATAATATATATAATATAATGGCCTTAATAGAACGCGCCGCGCTGCGGTAGTTCGTGAATTTCGACCATTGACTTCAAATGGATATTGCGGGAGATCCGACCGTCGGATTCTCCTAAAACCGGAACCGTTGGGTTCGTATCGAAAAGAGCTTTCTAACGAATATTAGAAATTTGAAATCTAACGGTTAGATTTGGAATTATTTCCAAATCAAATTTGGAAAAGGTCGCTATAAGTGCAGTTCGAAGGCCGTTGATGGAAATCGACTGTACGGGCCTTGATAAAATTATTAAAAATAGTAATAATTTGTGTAAAATCATAAGAAATGATTTGGGAAGAATTGGGTTGAAAAACTCCATATTTGAAAAGATAAAAATAGATTTTTATCGAAATGAACTAGTTTTGAACTAGAATTATAATTCTATTTATTTTTAAATAAATTAATTGGATTTGAAATGGTTTTGAAAATAACCAGAATTTCCAATAATTATATTGGTATGGATTTGAATCAAAATTGTCTTCGGAATATTTCGATGTTGGATTTCGTGATGATACATATATTGTTATGGGAAATTGAAAGATATATTTATATATATTGTTATTTCCAATACGATATTTGTTGGTCGTAGAATTTGATATTGAATATAAGCCGGTATATTTTCTATTCAGAGCCTTTTATTTAATATCAAATGTGATTTGGGTTTGTCGTGAATGGCGTTTTTATTAACACTGTTCTTGAACCCAGTTGAGAAAAGATTAAATCTTTTTATTTAGATTTAATTTAGTGTACCAATTAAATAATATTTAATTAGAATTGAATTGGTATTGATTTTTGGGTTTATCGTGAACAATGTTTTAAATAACACTTGTTCTTTAACCTGATAATTAATGGAATGTGATTTTGGGTTGTCGTGAACGATATCTTCAATAATACTATTCTTAGACCTAAAGGAGTTAATAAAATCAGAAACTAACTGGAGATTAGTTAAGTTGAATGGTTTCAGAGGTATTGATCTGATGTTGGTTTCGGCCTTCGGGGTTAATACTTAGGTAATTGCTCACTTGCTATTTTACGGCTAGGGACTGATTGAAATGTGATGTGATTTTGGGGTTTATCGTGAACCGTGTTTTAAAGGACACTGATTCTTTAACCCAGTTAAAGGTTAAAACTAAGTGGAGTTTTAATGAATCTTTAATTAGATTGAAAAGATCGAGAATGGAGTATCACCAGTTTTGCTCCAGGCGATAGTTAAATCTTTAATTAGATTTGAACGTGAAATGGTAATTGAATTTACCGATTACACCGTGGTGTTAGATATGAAGTATTACCAGTTTTACTTCATGGGATGAATAGGTTGGGATTGGGAAATTAAAACAAATGATTACTTCGGTAAGGTTCGTTAATCCCGACTAGTTTGGATAAAGCAAAATTTGGTTTGAATTGATTTTTAAAGGATGATTAAAGAATAAATTTAAAGGAATTTATCTTTGATAAAATTAAGGGGAATCTTTCCCTAAGAATGTGAAATTTAGAAACTAACTGTCGGTTAGCTAAGCAGAATGGTTTTCTGGATATTGATCTGATGTTGGTTTCGGCCTTCAGGGTTAATATTTGGGGGAATTATTCTCTTGTTAATTTACGGTTAGTAACTGATGAATTGGAATAAGGCGTATGTTGTGTTTGTGTAACACTTGTTTATTATATACGCGAGTTATTCGGAATGACCGGGTTTATCCCATTCTGAATAACTGATACAACGATAAGTCGAAGATGAAGACGGTGGTTGAAGACTGGAGGTCTTCACATCGTTTGGGTGATTACTGATGATCTTGATTGGGCTGTACACCCAAGAAGATGGAAACAGTTGGTGATCGTCCAGACGTACTTGGAGATCGATGGATATGCGGGGTACTAGGTGCCTCCGGTTTCGTTCAGACCCAGAACGAACTTGTAAATGGACTGTGTGTCTGACATTGGGTTTCAGTCTGTGTGATTGATTTCTATTAAATATATATCTGTTTGGCGGCGGAGAATTAATTTATTCTCATGCTTAACGCCGCTCTCTAAGACGTATGAGCTCAGGGGTTATATACTAATGGATTTCAAACACATAGAGTGAATTGCCTGTGTGGCATGCCTAAGTGGCAAATGATCAAGGCTTCCGTTGAAAAGCAAAGTCTTGTGGTTGATGATCAAAGCACGACCTTTGTGGCATAGCTTTGTGTAACGTTTACTTCGCGAGTTTCACACCTGGTATGAACCAGAAATGGGAGAAGGACCTCAGGGAGGGCATGCGTTTCTTTCTAGTTAGAAGTGGCGTCAGTGGTTTTACACGCCTTGACGAGTTTGACTTATGTGGTTGTTGCTGTTGCGAGGAGCCTCGGATATATCGGTCGTTCTCGAACCGATGGAGTCATTTAGTTGGCTCACCTACGCCCCAAAGGGCGGGGAAACGCATGTTCAGGCATTTTAATTCATTCCGTGTGGACCGGCCCTGACGATCCAAGGGTCACTCGAGCTCTGATCCTGAGGGGCGGACTAGAGCATCTCGAATCAGTAGAGGGCTATCTTTTGCCTCGGTTCATACCATAAATGATAACCCAACTTCCAATACGACATTTTGCGGTTTTTCTTGTATACCTATATATGGCGACATATTGGTATGGGGCATTCATGCCGCCTATGATTGATATTTATGATTGTATATAAAATCAGAAACTAACTGAAAACGAGCTTAGATGGGTGGTTTCCTGGGTATTAGTCTGATGTTGGTTTCGGCCTTCGGGGTTAATACTTAGGGAATCGTTCTCTTACTAATTTACAGTTGGAGTCTGATTAAAAATTTAAAACATGAAATTTAGCGTATCAAGCATTCTTTGGCTATTATAAGGTAAAACCCTATTCCCCGGCTTGCGTTGCATTGTGTGATAGGACCTGGGTCTTATAATAGCTTCATTTTTCTTTATTTAGCATTGCGCTGTTGTTATATGCACTGGTATTCTTGGGAGGAAACCCATTCCGTGTTATACGGCGTGGTCCCTTGATTTACCTAACTATAAAAATAAAGATTAATAACTCTTTTAGTTCTCACACCAGTCTCATGACTGACCTGGAGTTTATTATTTTAACCTAAACCCTGGGTGCCCATATTTTGACACGGGCAGCTAGTAATTTTGATTTTGCAGATTTATATTCACAGGATCCTGATTTACAGCTGGAACGATACTCGGAAAGCTTTGTATCCGCGTATTACTTCTAGTTGTGTATTGTATTACTTTCCGCTGCTATGTAATGTATTGTAATCTCTGATATTTATCGAATGTAATATTCATTTATACTCTGTATATTCTTGTAATCTGATGGAATTGTTGTAATATACAATGAAATGTTCTTCCGTCTGCGTCCTTTTGTGTGTTGTTCTCATAGTATCCGCTCTTTCCTTCAGGGAGAAGTTACGGGTTCTTACAGTGGTATCAGAGCTTTGGTTTACAAAGCTCAGAGAACAAGACACATTAGAACCATACGAAAGAATTCATCAGAGATTGGATTAGTAATATCCAACGAGAATGACTCGTTAGAGATAGGATCAGTAGTATCCAGAACGAGTGTGAAGAGTATATTTTTAAAATGAAACCAAATTTTGTTTTGAAAATTTAAAATCAATTATTCGTATTTGATTATTTATTTCATATTGATTTGGACAATCTAATATATAAAGATTTGCATATGCGCCTAGCTAGCGTGTATTCGAAGTTTTAATATACTGGATGGATATAGAGTCACACTCTAGTCGCCCGGAGATGATTCTGATGATTGTAGCTACATCATCAGAATTAGTATTCGAGTTTCGAAAGTGGGATTTCTATATATCTCCTATTGACTAGTGTGAGAACCAAAATTAGATAGGATATATTGTTGTGAATTGGCATCAAAAACGTGATTTTTGACTATATATCAAAATTATGAGTTTGAAATGATAATCAACTAATTGATTGATGGTTGTGTTGTTTGATTAATTAAAATTTTAACCATTTGGCAAATTGATCAAATAGTGAATTGTTTGAAAATTAGTCGCATTTGCTTGCATATACATGTACTTACATTGAACAGGTCATAGCAAGGAGGCTAAAGCAGAGAAATAAAATTGTTTGCCCGACAAATAGGTACATGTTTACCATAATTTACTGTTTTGTTTGGGTGATGATGATTTTATGAGCCGATTGGCTTTTTCTTTTTCTTTTTGAGATCAGAGGGCCTGTATGGCAATTTCGGGATTTTCCCGGTGCAGGGGAGGTTATGGCGAAATTTTTCGAAAATTTAGGGTGTAAGCCTAATTTTTGAAAAATTCTTAGAAACTGAAAAGTTGAAGAACTTAAGCCGTAATGAAAATAAAGGAAGTTGAGTTGGTTTGTTAAACAACTTTCGGTTTCGTTCCTTTTCGGGGACGAAAAGTTTTAAGTGGGGGAGATTGTAACAACCCGAAATTCTGAGCCAGTTTAAAATTTTTATTTTGTCAAATTTAGTGAATTTTGATTATTTAAAATGAATTATTTTAAATAATATCGACGAGAAATTTATTTTGAATAGAATTCAAATGTATATATTTATATAGCTCGACGCTAGAATATAAATAATTATTTATAATTATAAAAGGAATTGGAAATGGCGCGGTAGTTCGATAACTTGATTTCAAAATTCAAATGAATGTACCGGGTTCAAAATAAACCGGATTTTAGTGAAACCAAAAAGATTAGAATTTATTTGTGAATATCTCACCAACGAATTCGAAAGATTGGAATTTCATAGCGGGAATCAAAAGATATGTCCAGTTGAAATTTCAGAATAGTCGCTATGGAATTTCGGCCCTTGAAAATAGCAATTTTGCAAACGACCTCAGATTTCGACGAAACCACTTTTGTTGGATCCGGGATGTCAAGTTATTGCTAGATTCCAATTTTCATAATTTTTTGAATCAATATGTTAGCGTGGCAAAGGAAAACGCGTTTGACCAGTTTCAGTTGATTTTAATCGACTGGAAATTGGCCATTTTTCAAACGGTCTCAGAATTTGACGAAATTAGTTTCATTAGGACTGTATTGTCATTACAAAGCTAGAAAATATTTTTCTGGAATTTTTCTGGTTAGTATGTGGCCCCGATAAATTGAAATATGTGTTCAAATTCAATATATAGAGTTATATGTTGATTTTGACGAGAACTGATCGAAACAGTCGAATCAGCCTACGATACATATCCCATTGTGTTTGGAATGGGGGTAATTAGCTATGGACGACAGTCGGTGGGTTGGATTTTGAGTTCGAAATAAAAGTCAACTTTGCTTGGAATAAAATGGAATAAAATTAAGTGGAAAATAGGCATAAGGACAAACTTTGAAAAAAAATTAGTTTGAAGGACGTCAAGTTTTATTTTTAGGCTGAAGGACAAACTTTGAAAAAAATTAGACTGAAGGATAATGCTAAATATAATTAGCATTTTCTGTAGTGTAAAACTGAATAATGCTAATTACATTTAGCATTTTCGTGTAGTGTAAAAAACTGAATACAATGCTAATTACATTTAGTATTTTCCTTCAGTTTAATTTTGGTACAAAGTTTGTCCTTCAGACTAAAAATAAAACTTGGTGTCCTTCAGCCTAATTTTTTGGCAAAGTTTGTCCTTCTCCCTAATTACCTCTAAAATTAATATATATATTTTGCAATAACCCCCCTTCCTCATTTATTTCCCACGATTGAAATTAGCCCCCCATTCTAATTTCTCTTTCTCCCTCTTTCTTCAATCGGGCTTGGTGATCGATGGCGCCACCCGCCGCCACCTCCGTCCGCTTCAGCAAGCCGCCGCTCCGATCCTGACAGCCCCTCCCCCCCCCGCTCGCGATCCTCTCTCCTCCCTCCTGCCTCGTTTTGAACCCATCAGCAAACCTTACCCCCCTAAAACCCACGACGCCCGAACCAAGTCCGACCCCCAAGCGACAGCCGACCTCCTCCGACCACCTCCAAAGTGCAGCGGCCCTCCGCCCTCCTCCGATCTCGTGGTCAACCCCTCTACCCTTCGACTCCGACCAAACTGTGAGTTTTCCCTCTTTAAATTTATTTAAAATAAGAAGTAACTTTGTTTTCAAAACATTGATTCAAAAATATAAATAGCAGTTTTTATAGAATAGAAAAATCAGTTTATTTTTATTATATGAAAAGAGTTAAAAAGATTTGATTTTTAATTATAAAAATCCGATTTTTAATTTATAAAGATTCGATTTTTAGTGTGATAAAAATCTAATTTTTAGGGAATTAAAGTTATGATTTTTATGGGATAAAAGATTTGATTATTATGATGTTAAAGTTTGAATTTTTAATATAGGAAAGTTTGAATTTTTAATATAGGAAAGTTTGAATCTTTAACATAGGAAAGTTCAAATTTTGAACAGTAGAAAGATCGAATTTTTATATAATGTAGATAATAAAAATATGATTTTTTATATTATAGAAGTAATAAAAATATAATTTTTATAATATAGAAAGGTTAAAAATATGATTTTTATAATATAGAAAGGTTAAAAATATAATTTTTATAAGTGTAGTAAGATAAAAATTCGATCTTTATAGAAGGAGTAGAAATATTAAAGTATAATTTTTATAGAGAAAGAAGCGTTGTAAATGCATATGAAGTAGAAATAAAAATATGATTTTTATTTATTGAAATGAAGTGATAAAAATATAATTTTTATTTGAACAGCGTGAAAAGAACTGCAATGGAATTGCAAACAAATCCAGATGGTTAAGAAGTTCAAAAGCAAAGCACGGCGGAGTGGAACCCTCTGTGAGAACTCCCTACCTTTTATTTAATTTTCTAGTTAAAATATATACTAGGATGCAGACGGTGTTTAGTAGCACCCAACACCCGTCGCCCACAGACCATGGACGGCTTGTATGCTTGTTTGTTTGATTTTGATGTGTAGTTGATTGTGTGATGTGAAATGAAATAAAATATTTTATAGTTGAAAAAATAATTTTTAACGTGTATTTGAAATGAAATAAATATAAACAAATCAGATGATTTGTTTATATACACACATTTGACTGATATTGATTGGGACGATAAATTTTACACATTGCCCAACTGCACAAATAAAATCTATGTTTGATTGTTTGAAAACCCCACACGGGTATTGGGGTGATATATGACATACACTAATCCCAATAGTTAGTTGTATGTCGATCGATTGATTGACAGACTGTTATAAGCGTTAAATATTTATATTTGATGCTTATATAGTGTAGAACGCACTTTGGATGATGGTTGATGATTTATCGTTGTTGTTATATACGTGTGGTAGAAAATCCATATAATTAACATTATATGGTAATTGATCGGGACTCATTCCAGTTTTGAAATAGAATATTTGAATAAGAAATATTTGAAAAAGAAATATTTGAAATAGAATATTTGAAAATAGAAATATACGAAGCTGTGTTGATTAGATTGACGCCATTTTGACGTGAACGATATTTATATCGATTTTATTCATTTTACAATGAATATCGAAAGTGATTTCAAAATCTAATATTTTGAAAGGAATTGAAATTCGAATTAAATTGAATTGAAATTCGAATTAAACTGAATAGAATTGAAATTTGAACTAGATTGAAATAGAATTGAAATCGTTTTGAATTGAATTTAAAACGTATTGAAATTGAACTGAAATTGATTTGAATTGAAATAGAATTGAAATGAATTTAAAACGAATTTGTAAAGGAAAATTCAATTTCGATTTGAATTTGAAAAGGAAGTTGAAATCGTTTCAAAAACGACTTTAAAATGATTTATAAAATACGTTTAAAAGGAAATCGACGAAGTATATATTATATATATAATATAATGGCCTGAATAGAACGCGCTGCGCTGCGGTAGTTTGTGAATTTCGACCATTGACTTCAAATGGATATTGCGGGAGATCCGACCGTCGGATTCTCCTAAAACCAGAACCTTGGGTTCGTATCGAAAAGAGCTTTCTAACGAATATTAGAAATTTGAAATCTAATAGTTGGATTTGGAATTATGTCCAAATCAAATTTGGAAAAGGTCGCTATAAGTGCAGGTCGATGGCCGTTGATGGAAATCGACTGTACTGGCCTTGGTAAAATTATTAAAAATAGTAATAATTTGTGTAAAATCATAAGAAATGATTTAGGAAGAATTCGGTTGAAAAACTCTATATTTGAAAAGATAAAAATAGACTTTTATCGAAATGAACTAGTTTTGAACAAGAATTATAATTCTATTTATTTTTAAATAAATAAATTGGATTTGAAAATAACCAGAATTTCCAATAATTATATTGGAATGGATTTGAATCGAAATTGTCTTTGGAATATTTCGATGTTGAATTTCGTGATGATACAGATATTGTTATGGGAATTTGAAAGATATATATATATATATATATCATTATTTCCAGTACGATATTTGTTGGTCGTAGAATTTGATATTGAATATAAGCCAGTATATTTTCTATTCAGAGCCTTGTATTTAATATCAAATGTGATTTGGGTTTGTCGTGAATGACGTTTTTATTAACACTGTTCTTGAACCCTGTTGAGAAAAGATTAAATCTTTTTATTTAGATTTAATGTAGTGTACCAATTAAATAATATTTAATTGGAATTGAATTGGAATTGAATTGGTATTGATTTTTGGGTTTATCGTGAACAGTGTTTTAAATAACACTTGTTCTTTAACCCGATAATTAATGGAATGTGATTTTGGGTTGTCGTGAACGATATCTTCAATAATAATGTTCTTAGACCTAAAGGAGTTAAGAAAACCAGAAACTAACTGGAGATTAGTTAAGTTGAATGGTTTCAGAGGTATTGATCTGATGTTGGTTTCGGACTTCGGGGTTAATACTTAGGGAATTGCTCACTTGCTATTTTACAGTTAGGGATTGATTAAAATGTGATGTGATTTTGGGGTTTATCGTGAACCGTGTTTTAAAGGACACTGATTCTTTAACCCAGTTAAAGATTAAAACTAAGTTGAGTTTTAATAGATCTTTAATTAGATTGAAAAGATCGAGAATGGAGTATCACCAGTTTTTCTCCAGGCGATAGTTAAATCTTTAATTAGATTTGAACGTGAAATGGTAATTAAATTTACAGATAACACCATGGTGTTAGATATGAAGTATTACCAGTTTTACTTCATGGGATGATAGGTTGGAATTGGGAAATTAAAACAAATGATTACTTCAGTAAGGTTCGTTAATTCCGACTAGTTTGGATAAACCAAAATTTGGTTTGAATTGATTTTTAAAGGATGATTAAAGAATAAATTTAAAGGAATTTATCTTTGATAAAATTAAGGGGAATCTTTCCCTAAGAATGTGAAATTTAGAAACTAACTGTCGGTTAGCTAAGCAGAATGGTTTTCGGGATATTGATCTGATGTTGGTTTCGGCCTTCGGGGTTAATATTTGGGGAATTATTCTCTTGTTAATTTATGGTTAGTGACTGATGAATTGGAATGAGGCGTATGTTGTGTTTGTGTAACACTTGTTTATTATATACGCGAGTTATTCGGAAAGACCGGGTTTATCCCATTCCGAATAATTGATACGACGATAAGTCGAAGATGAAGACGGTGGTTGAAGGCCGGAGGTCTTCACGTCGTTTGGGTGATTACTGATGATCTTGATTGGGCTGTACAGCCAAGAAGATGGAAACAGTTGTTGATCGTCTAGACGTACTTGGAGATCGGTGGATATGCGAGGTACTAGGTGCCTCCGGTTTCGTTCAGACCCAGAACGAACTTGTAAATGGACTGTGTGTCTGACATTGGGTTTCAGTCTATGTGATTGATTTCTATTAAATATATATCTATTTAGCGGCGTAGAATTTATTCTCTTGCTTAACGCCGCTCTCTGAGACGTACGAACTCAGGGGTTATATACTGATGGATATCAAACACATAGAGTGAATTGCCTGTGTGGCATGCCTAAGTGGAAAATGATCAAGGCTTCCGTTGAAAAGCAAAGTCTTGTGGTTGATGATCAAAGCACGACCTTTGTGGCATAGCTTTGTGTAACGTTTACTTCGCGAGTTTCACACCTGGTATGAACCAGAAACGGGAGAAGGACCTCAGGGAGGGCATGCGTTTCTTTCTAGTTAGAAGTGGCGTCAGTGGTTTTACATGCCCTGACGAGTTTGACTTATGTGGTTGTTGCTGTTGCGAGGCGCCTCGGATATATCGGTCGTTCTCGAACCGATGGAGTCATTTAGTTGGCTCACCTATGCCCCAAAGGGCGGGGAAAGGCATGTTCAGGCATTTTAATCCACTCCGTGTGGGCCGGCCCTGACGATCCAATGGTCACTCGAGCTCTGATCCTGAGGGGCGGACTAGAGCGTCTCGAATCGGTAGAGGACTATCTTTTGCCTCGGTTCATACCATAAATGATAACCCAACTTCCAATACGACATTTTGTGGTTTTGATTGTATGCCTATATATGGCGACATAGTGGTATGGGGCATTCATGCCGCATATGATTGATATTTATGATTGTATATAAAGTCAGAAACTAACTGAAAACGAGCTAAGATGGGTGGTTTCCTGGGTATTAGTCTGATGTTGTTTTCGGCCTTCGGGGTTAATACTTAGGGAATCGTTCTCTTACTAATTTACAGTTGGAGTCTGATTAAAAATTTAAAACATGAAATTTAGCGTATCAAGCATTCTTTGGCTATTATAAGGTAAAACCCTATTCCCCGGCTTGCGTTGCATTGTGTGATAGGACCTGGGTCTTATAATAGCTTCATTTTTCTTTATTTAGCATTGCGCTGCTGTTATATGCACTGGTATTCTTGGGAGGAAACCCATTCCGTGTTATACGGCGTGGTCTCTTGATTTACCTAACTTTAAAAATAAAGATTAATAACTGTTTTAGTTCTCACACCAGTCCCATGACTGACCTGAAGTTTATTGTTTTAACCTAAACTCTGGGTGCCCTTATTTTGACACGGGCAGCTAGTAGTTTTGGTTTTGCAGATTTATATTCACAGGATCCTAATTTACAGCTGGAACGATACTCGGAAAGCTTTGTATCCGCGTATTACTTCTAGTTGTGTATTGTATTATTTTACGCTGCTATGCAATGTATTGTAATCTCTGATATTTATCGAATGTAATATTCATTTATACTCTGTATATTCTTGTAATCTGATGGAATTGTTGAAATATACAATGAAATGTTCTTCCGTCTGCGTCCTTTTGTGTGTTGTTCTCATAGTATCCGCTCTTTCCTTCACGGGGAAGTTACGGGTTCTTACATTATGGATCCCGAGATTTTTGATTTGTGGATAAGATCGAAATCAAATCAAAATCAATTTAAAAAGAAACAAAATCTTTTTAACTCAAATCACATTTAATTTACATGTACCCTTTGCTCAGACTAATTCCGTAAGGCTGAAGTATCCCTCTCTATAAATGACACGGTACCTTTGCTCCATTTTCTCTTTACATTTTCATTCCTTCTCAGATAGAAAAAAATTCAAAGTTTCAAAGCTTTAAGGAAATTGAAATGGTCGTTCAAATTTCAGTTCAAAATCAAATCTGTGAGATTGTTAAACCACCAAGTAAATGCAAATCAAAGTCGGCCCATATATTTTTCAATTTCCTAAAAATCGAATGAAGCTTCAGATAAAAAGGAAATGAAAATAAAAAAAGAAAATCGAATTCCTCTTCTTAATTCAGGAAATCGCGAGTTCAATATTCCAAAGGGAATTCGATTTAATCCCTAAGAAAATCCAAAGCTGAAATCTTTTCTAATCTATTCAAGCACTGTTATTTTTGCGTGAGATGCTCCTAAGGGAGATTTGATTGTTGTGCGACACTTCCAGGGTGTCCGAACCTGTTACCAGAAAATTTGGGGATCGCGGTTGTCAGAGTTGAGTCATCGTCGAGGGCGGAAATGTTCGATGTTGAGGAAGTAATTTGGGAAAGTCGAAAGTTGTGGGTGCGATACTGATTGAGAGGGCATCGTGATTATTAGGGCTCGAGTTCCTCGTTGTTTTGGAATTTGCGATGGTGAAGGGGTTGATGGTGTCAGCGTTGGTTGTTGAGGTTTCCGATTTGAAGTTAGGGATCAAAGAACTATTGCGATGGTGTTTTAGGGGATTTTTGAGAGCTTGTCGAGGCTGTAAAGAAGATGGTTTTTGTGGCAGTTAAACAGTGGGAAAGTAAGGAGGTTAAGGCATGACATAGGTGGTAATTGAGAAAGCAGGTAAATTCCGATTGTTTTCTAATTTTGTTTTTAAACTTATCATATTAGTTAAAAACAAAATTTAGTATAATGTTCGAAAAGGAAATATCATTACAGCTAATCTAGGATTTGAAAAATAAGAAGAATATGTACTTAGGGAATCAATATATAAATTTTAAATTTGATTAGTAAAATATTTAAACTTAATATCATTAAGGTATATTTCTTTTAGAAATTCAAAATACGTAGGATGAATGATGTGTTTATTTTAGTAAATGGATAATCGATTGATCGTTAAATAAAATCAAATTTTCTTAGGTACAAAATAAAATGTATTTGAGACAATTTGAGTAGATTAGTAGCTGCGGATTACACAAGCTGGAATAAGAAATGGGAATCAGAATATGTAAAGGCCCAAAAATCCGAGCTAATTTGAACTAGCAAAAACAGTCCAAACTGCACGAAATTTCGGATCTTTAATAGAAAGAATTTAGAAGGTGAGATAGAAAAGGTAGAACTTATAGAATAGAAGAATAAGAAGTTATCAGAATCTCACAGCGGAATTTCAAAATACTTATATATTACATCACAACCTGATACATCAGAGTACTTAACATATTACAACATCATGGTTCAACATCATAGTCATACAATACCATAGTACAATATCATAGATACTTAAACTGGTAATTAAACATATATGCTACTAGGTCTTGAACTTGTCCTGCATCATGTCCAGTTGCATTACCTGAAACTACTTGTCTACTCATAACAATTATTATGAGTACCCAAGAGTTTAGAAACACAAAAATAAACTCTGGGTCAGTCGGGGGACTGGTGTGAGGAAACATAGTTATATAGATGTAAATAAGGTAAATAAGTGTCAAGGTTGTCCATCTTCACAGATTCATTTACTTTATAAATGTTTAGATCCATCCATGTCTAATATCTGGAAATGATCTAAGTTGTTTATATCAAAACATTTGATATTATGATAGTTAGTATCAGATAAATAAAATCTAGTGAAACGCTTGCATCTCACGTTCACATATATAGTATACAAATTTAAAGTCGCAGAACGCGTATTGGAGTTTGGATTCCAACATACAGGGTATGGGAGCACCCACCGATCAGTGTACTCTAGAGAGGATACACTGGGGTTCAACCAGAACATCTTGTAACCCGGCCACACATGACCGTCCACTCATTTAGCTTGAGTGTAACGAATATATTATCACTCCTACGGTTGAGCTCGATTTACCGTTTCCGAATGCAACAGCAGCGAAATAGATTTAAGAAGTAAATAAGGAAATCCTCTAGATGGTGATAATATACCCTGCTTGGGTATGACCCAACTAGCCATGCTGCCTAGCCCAACTTTTGTTACTTCCGGGTTGTGAGGTTTTGAGGCTACGTTGTTCTTCTGACAGATTTTCTCTATCCATTCTTTGAATGCCACATCGTCCTATCCGTCAGAAAATACTCATTCGATTACCCAAATATATTACGGGTAATGAAGCAAAGAGAAACGAATTTCCCTGCCACCAACGTAATATACTTACGTAAATTCGATGTGCGAGATCTGACTGATATACGTTGTCAGACACTCGTCCATTCGGGTTTGTTCTGGGTTTGAACAGACCAAAAATATCTTTTAAAATAACGCTTGCATCTCGTTGTCTTCAGCACATTGATATGCGTCGTATACTTCGAATCGAAGTGGAATTTGTCTATTCCGGACTCTTCGAATGATGTACGAAATATTTTACAGTCGATAAATGTTTATCAGTGAAATCAGGAGTATCACTTCATTTCAGATAAAATATATATTTTCCAAACAATGTTTGTTTGTTTGGTTTGCATTAGCATCATTAGTTTATCTGTTACATACATCAGTTGAGGTGTATATGGTTTTTGACGGTGTTGGTTCATCCTTTGGAAATTTCCCGTGCTCCGCACACGGTGTATTTTCCCTTTGATTATTTTAGTTCAAATGATGTTTGAACTTATTTTCCTTTTGTTCTTATCCTTTAACGATTATTATATAAATAATTCAAATAATTTATTTTAAATTATTTATTTCCGTCTAATTTACATTTCAACTTGGTTGATCTTTCACGGTCGAACTTGTCGGTTCAAAACTCAGTTTCTACTTCTCACTTGTCGTCGGCTTAATAAAAACATTTATTTATTTATATTTTAAATTTAAAATTTATTTAAATTTAAAATCTCGTATTCTACTGAACGAAGAACACCGGACTTTGGCACTGCCAGAGTACCGGGTTTGGCAAGTGCCAGAACTGGACTCTGGCAGTGCCAAAGTACCAGAACTTGGCACTACCAAAGTGCCAAAGTGCCAAAGTGCCAGGGTTTGAAAACACTTAGGATTTGTTGAGAAAACCTTAGCCGCTCATGGTATTTTTGAAAGTTCCACTTGGTACTTTAACCAAGTGCCAAAGTACCACATTTCCTCCTTCCTCGTATCAGTGCACAGTGTGCACGTGCACACTCAACCCGGCCTTCGTCCATCCACGTCGAACCCCCAGACATGACGGCCACCCCTCCAGGACTTCGTCGGAGCCACCAGTCACCATGTTCGTTGATGCTACAGTGATTTTCTTGTTTGAGCTGTCCATGTTCAGAAACCACCATCGGAGAATCTCCTCCGTACTCCAACCTCAGACCACCTTACACGGCCCCCTTCCGTCCACGCCACCTCGCCATCCCGACGCCGCCTTTCCCCCAGGTCCGACCCCCCCCAGAGTTCGCCGTCGACGAGAAAACCCGACGCAACCAAATGAACCCATTAACACAAAAAAACCCTATTTTTGATTCAAATCCAAAATCCACACATTATAAAAATCCTTTCGTATTTTTCCCGAAGTCCTTGGTCCCCGATGGTGCTTCACCCCTAACCGCCTGACCCCTCGTCCCTCTGATGATCGGAATTTGATCGAAATCCCAAATCCGTTCATGTTCCTAATTCTTGAAATGTACCAATTTAAAAATCATGATTTTCACTTTAAAAATCATCATTTGCATTCGGGATTAAATTCATAACATCAAAACAGGATTTTTTTTCATTTGAATTTATAATTTGATTTTCACTTTACAGAGAACACTCCTGTATTTCTGTTTTGAACTAATATATTTCAAAATGGTATTTCTTTGATCCGAGATATGTTTGTAAGATGTTTATATACTAGATTTACATGCTTTCACCAACAAAAGGTGGATCATCCTAGTTTAGCTAGCAAATGAACAAGTTCTGTGTTTTTAACAGAACATGTGCAGATTTTTAACAGAAGTCTTCTAACATCAATCAATCTACATATACACACATTCAAGGATGTATCCTATCTAGCAGATCAGTATATAGATGAAATCAGTTTTGATTTAACACTATGATCTCTGGTTGTCAGTAACCATCAGGGATCAAAGAACATGGAAATTTTTACTTATCAAAGGAAACTGTTTTACTTTAAGTTTAAAACAAGAAATTCAGAATTGTTTTCACTCACCAAAAATGCTTTCCAATGAACCAGAGAAATGCTTTAGATCTGAGATGAAAACTGAGTTTGTTTGTGATGAAAATGTGAAGGGATAGAGTGGTATATATAGGCAAACTCATGCATTAGAATATGATTTCCTGCCCATGCTCTCAATAGTAAATTTTGTTTAGCCTTAACCCTTTTTCTAGCTTCCTATGGCCCTGAATTTGAGGAGCACATGCAATTGAAGAATTTGTCTCATTAAGGTTCCTATCCGATGACATGCTCCTATGTAGTGTTTCTAGAAGCTTGAACCATGCTTGCATTTAATGCCATGATCCTCTTATGGATTTTTAACCTCTAAACAAATGCTTTTATCTTGTCTTACTTGGCCGAGATATTTCTTTGCCACTATCAAAATGCACATGCTACTCTTCTTAGGATTTTAGGTGATGGTTTTATAAAATCATGGTTACTATTCAAGTATGATTCATTTAATGCTTTGTCTTCTTGGAATTTGTTTTTGTCTTGCTAGGAAACTTCTCTTTTGTCTTTTGTTTTTGATATTTGTTATGGTCAAACAAATGTTTGTTTATATACCATATGCTTCATACTTTAGCCGATTTGTTTTCATGTTGTAGATGAACATATTGTGGTGTTTTGAACTAATTAACTCATTTTAATTACTCATCAAAATGATTTACAAATGGTCGAAAAAGTCGGGACATTACAGTCCACCCCCCTTATAAGAATTTCGTCCCCGAAATTAAAAGTAAGAAAGATAGACAATTTTCCCAAAAGATGATGCTACATATCATAATCATTTAGTACATTATAATTATACAACTAGTTCGATACTAGCACTAGTCTAGATAACATACTACACTCCTAGTGCTACACCTGACTAATCATATACCATACTACATAACTAGGCTATACTTGACTAAATCAAGTTATAGCTACATAATATATACATACTTAGTCCATACACATCAGTCTACTACACTCTACTCATCTGGATCACTCTCGATCACGATCCACTCATCATCGGATATGTTAACGACCTCTACCACCTCATCCTCATCATCAGATGGTACAAAAACATCCATGATCCCCGGAGTATCTGGCTCCTCCTCCTCATCGTCCGAAATCTCAATCACCTCCACCGGAGGAATCATATATACCTGAATCACAGGATATCCAAACTCTCCATAGACCTCGACCCATCCTCCTATCTCATGATACTCCACGAGTGCTTGCTTCAGCTTCTCCCATAAAACTATTGCTGGATCTACGTGCTCTGCTGGCTGTCCTCCCATTTCCGCAATCGGTGTTTCCGGAATCTCCTCTTCCTCCTCGGGTTCCTCTTCATCGTCTCCGTCCATATCCATCTCTTCGGGCTCGCTCTCATCTCTGTCACTGCCGTCGTCCCTGCCACTGTCGCCAAAGCCTGTCTTGCTCATCACTATGTCCTCTTCCTCTGGCAACTCCTGACTGTCCGTGTCCTGGTCCATCTGCTCCTCTTGTACGATATCTGACTCCTTGGACGTCTGGTGGATACCCTCATCATCTCTTGGTGATCCCTCTCTACTATCCTCAGAATATACTATCCTTGCTCTCCTGGCCCGAAATCTCTCGAGATGCGATGGTGCGATCCTCTTCCTAGCGGTCCTCTTCATTAGTGGTGCCATCTGGAAAGTAAACAAGGAAATAGAACTCGTCAATGATAGAATCATAGAAAAGGAGTTCATAAGTCCTAATAATCTGAATCCACAAATGCACATACCAATGCTCACTGAAATGAAGAAATCCAAGGTTTTCATTTCATCCAAACAATCCAAAAACAAACATACCTAATCTGGAGAAAAATCTGGGTAAAGCTTCCTAATATGTTTCTCTGTTTCCCATGTGCAATCCTTCGGATTTTTGCTCCACTGAACCTTTAACAGACTTATCTTTTTGTTGCGAAGCTGTTTTTCTTCTCTATCGACAATTCGAAATGGTCGTCGAATCACTGTTAAGTCTGGTTCGATTTCTATTTCTTGTTGCACAGACGGTTCTAGAACTAAAGTTGGGTCGTGCAAACACTTCCTCAAATTAGAGACATGGAATACATTGTGAATCCTTGCCATATGTTCTGGTAATTTAACTCGGTAGGCTAGAAATCCAATTCGCTCCAGAACTCGGAAAGGTCCAACATATCTCGGAGTTAATTTCCCGGTCTTCCCAAATCTCACGACTCCTTTCATCGGTGAAATCTTCACAAATACGAGATCTCCTGCCTCAAATACAAGGTCTCTTCGTCTTTGATTGGCATAACATTTCTGTCGATCCTGGGCTTCTTTCATTCTCGATTTCACCAATTCCACTTTCTCTGTCGCTTCACGGATCATATCCGGTCCAAGTACTAATTTGTCTCCGGATTCAATCCAACATGCAGGTGCTCTACACGGTCTTCCATACAATGCTTCGTATGGTGCCATTTTAATACTCGCCTGATAACTATTGTTATAAGCGAATTCCACTAAGTGTAGATAATCTTCCCACGATCCTCCGAAATATAAAATACATGCCCTCAACAAATCTTCCAATATTCGGTTTACCCTCTCAGTCTGACCGTCCGTTTGAGGATGGTAAGCAGTACTGAGATCCAATCTTGTTCCCAAAGTCCTTTGAAATGCTTCCCAAAAATTACTGGTAAATATGGGGTCTCTATCACTTACAATACTTTTCGGGACTCCATGCAATCTTACAATCTCCTTCATAAATACTTCGGCTAAAGATGCGGCTGTGCGTGTTGGTTTTACCGGAATAAAATGCGCGCTTTTAGTCAGCCGATCGATAATCACCCAAACTCCTTCGAATCCTCTCCTTGTCCTTGGCAATCCATCGATGAAATCCATTGATACCATCTCCCATTTCCACTTCGGTATCTCTAGTGGTCGTAATAATCCAGCAGTCTTTTGATAATCTCCCTTGACCTGCTGACAACACAGACATTCATTCACGAAAGTCGTGATATCACTCTTCATCCCTGACCACCAAAATACTCTTTTCATATCGTTGTTCATTTTATGAATTCCCGGATGAATACTTAACTTCGATGCATGGCATTCCTTCAAAACTTCTCGTCTTAATCCATCCACATCTGGAACACA
Organism: Allium sativum; assembly: GCA_030737875.1. Classification (NCBI taxonomy): domain Eukaryota; kingdom Viridiplantae; phylum Streptophyta; class Magnoliopsida; order Asparagales; family Amaryllidaceae; genus Allium; species Allium sativum. Next base: position 43,149 of record JASFAX010003088.1, read on the forward strand.
TAATCTGTTGTTAATTCTTAATACCCCTCGGTCGTCCAACTTGAAATCAGATTCCTTCCCATCCGTGACTCCTTGAATGATCTTTACTAACTTGGCATCTTTTCTTTGATTACCCATTATCCTTTCTTGGAGAGTCGGTGTGACTTCCAATAGGGATAGAACTGCATTCCTGCTCAAAGCGTCTGCCACCACATTTGCTTCGCCGGGTGTATATATGATATCCAAATCATATGATGCTAGGAATTCCACCCATCGTTGCTGCCTCAAATTCAAATCCTTCTGAGAAAATAGGTATTTCAATGGTTGATGGTCGGAGAAAAGCTCAAATTTCTCACCCAACAGATAATGTCTCCACATTTTCAATGCGAAAACAATGGCCAATAACTCCTGATCGTGAGTTGCATAATTCTTCTCATGTATCTTTAGTTGTCTACTTGCATATGCAATTACACGACCATTCTGCATCAACACTGCTCCCAATCCAGCTCCACATGCGTCCGT
>JASFAX010003089.1:0-43640 GCA_030737875.1 Allium sativum
AATGTCAAACTGTAGGCGTATGTCCATTTTCGTGATTTTTGGGTATCAGGTTTGATCATACGGATTTTTAGAAGATAACACAAGTAGCAATAAAAGATAAATTAATAAAATAAAATGTGTAGCTTATCCTAGAAGCTATGTATTCCTATAAATACAACACATATCCACTCTTAACCCTAAAATTTTCTTCCTTTGGTCAATAGAAAATGCGTCGTATATTCCTCCACAATTCAAACTGTGAAAATCAAAGTTCCAGAATTAAAATAAATTCAAAGAAAAATCATTAAATTGCAAGATCAGTGTTTTTGAGCTCCTGACATGATTAGCTTCTCATCGATGTACATCAGCAACAGGTTCAGATCATTTTTGGTTCGAGGGTTTTGCGACAGTAGAACTAGGGTTCCAACTCTGGTCGATATGTGCAATGAGAGGCCTTAGGGTTAGCGGAAATAGGTTGCTAGGTTGGAGGAGCACCTGCAGTTGGATTTTCACTTAGTACGATAGTTATTTGGGGTATACGACTTCCAACAGTCGCGATTGAGGGGTCGGTTCGGTTGTTAGGAGGAGCCATCGAGTTGTGGAATGATGACACGGGGAAGAAGAGGTCGAGATGAGGAGGACTTTGGAATTGGACTGAGGTTGAACGGTGGAGTAAGGAGAGAGATGTGGTGGGTTGAAGTTGCCATAATGGCCACTAAGTACAGGAGCTCGCGAAGTGGATTTTGGGAAGATGGACTGAGCGAGTCGGATGGGAAATTGAAGTGGGCTAATGCTATTGAAAAGTTAAGGCCCATTTGAAAATATAACATCCAAGTATTTTTTTAATGTATATGAATTTCGAAATTTGATAACTTTATCATAGGATATCGGTTTTCAGCGAAACAAGATTTGTTGGGATCGTATGGATAGGGGGCTACGCAATGGAACTGACTGGGAGTAAATTGAAGCTCGTTACAATTTATAGCGAAATAAATTGTCTGTCTGAATCAACGACAATTATCGTTATTTAACGATAATCGTCCAATGTGAGTAAAACTCACTAACTCTATCAGTTTATATTTATATAATCTAGTGTTGATAAATGATGATTGATTGCTGTGTGTTGATTGTTTGGTTGAGTTGCTGATGTATTGATTAAAATTATAGATAACGATATATATAAATCGCTAATCAAATATTGATTCTGTTTATCAGAATATTTCGTATTGAAATGAAGTAGATGTTAATTATATTGTTTAACATCTGTGGATGTAGGGAAATAGGTTGGAGGGATCCAACTAGATTACTTAATATTTAAAATACTGTTTTATTTCATATATTGCGATATATGATGTAATATATAATCTGTTGTTGATTATGTGTGTTTGGATGATATTGATCATGGTTATATCGTATTTCGAATACCATAAGAAATACTGGAATGTATACAGGGAATTTTCAAAGCATATATTGAAAAAGAAAATGTTTATAAAATCAAAGGATATTATAAAAGGGATATTTATTTAGAAAATAAACAGAATTATAAAAGAGATATTTATTTAGAAAATAAATAGAAGTATAAAAGGATTTTTTTAATAGAAAGTAAATAAGATTATAAAAGGATATTAACGAGATATAAAAGAATTTTGAGAAGATTGTTTAAAGTGGATATTAAATAGAAATTTGTTTTAACAAATAGATTGAGAAGATTTATTTATAAATAATGTTTTATAAATTAAATAAAATATTTATCATTTGATGAACAGAATATATAAGAATGAATTTATATAGAGAAGTAGGAATCGTTTTTAACACCGATATTTTAAATAGAATTTGAGCAGCATTTATAAAGGTGGTTACAAATGGGATTATAAGCGTTTGAAGAATAAAATGAGATTTTATATAAATAATTCTATAATTAGAAGTATAAATAGAAATTGGATTTGGGATATTGTTTTGAATACAAAATCAAACTGTTTTGATTGCAAAGAAGAAATATTATTTACATTTAATGTGAATAAAGGATTTAAGTAAATATTTTGCTAATAGAATATTTATAAAGGAAATAGGGTTTGAAATAGGAATTTAAACGGAGTTAAAGGAATAAGAAACTGACTAGAGATTTGTTAAGTTGAACAGCTGTCTGGGTATTGATCTGATGTTGGTTTCGGCCTTCAGGGTTAATACGTAAGGGGTTGTTCTCTTACAAGTTTAAAATTAGAGACTGATATATGTGAGAAGATAGTGATGCGTGAATCAGAAATGGGAACGTTTTCCAAAGTTAATAACGTATATTTTCTAAAATTAGGAAATAAGGATTTGATAAATATATGGAAACGAGAAATGGAGGAAATGAATAAATGTTGATTGATGATTGATCGATAGAATTTCCATCTGGAAATAATATCGTTGTTTACACACATGTTTTTCTTTGATAGTTAAATCACCGACTATCAAAGTTTTTGACCATTTTTCCTTCGTCAATACGCAGAGACCAAGATCAGATTCATTATCTGAAAACTACTATGTATGGCCATTAGCGTTGCGAATCAAATATGATGAAGATAATTGAAGATGGAGTTATGCTAGGGCTGTCCTGTTTACAGAATAGTACCTTCGGTTTGTCCAGTCCCAGGACAACCAGTATGGAAGAATGTCTAACAGAGTATGTTAAATAGATCGCGTGAGTTGATCTCTTCAAATGTATTTACGTTTGGTGGCGGAGGAATTCGTTTCTCTTAGCTATATATACCCATGGTATTTTTGGAGAAATCAATTTGTGATTTGGCGGATATGACGATGTGGCATTCAAAGTAAATAAAGGTGTGATTTATACGTTATGGCCTCTAACCTCACAACCGGAAATGGTATAAAATCGGGTAGGTCGCATGGCTAAGTGGTTGGCTGCCAATTAGGGCGTATTGTCACCTAATCTAGATAAATTCCATTTACTTCTATAATCTATTTCGATGATGTCCCTTTCGGGAAATGGTTGCTGATCCCAACCGTTGGTGATAATACATTCAGTACACTCAAGAGAAATGAGTGACCGGTCATGTTTTAGCCTGGGTTGCAAGATGTTCTTGTTGAACCCGGTGTATTCCTCTCTAGAGAAACACTGTCGGAAGGTGGTCCCATACCTTGCCAGTTGGAATTCATTACCCAATAAGTGCCTGTGGTTTTTGATTGTATATTATGTATGTGGAATGTGAGATGAAAGCGTTCTACTAATGATTATTTAGTTGTGGTTGATAGACATTATTATAATATCAAAGAGTTTTGATATAAAGTTTATCGTTCCTTTCAAAAGGATTTTGAAAGTCAAATCAAGTGTTTTGGATTCTCATAAGGGAAAAACCCGTTCCATTATACGGCGTGGTCTTATGAGATATCGTTTAATTGCTCAAACTATTTTAAATTGTTTATTCATACCAGTCCCATGACTGACTCAGAGTTTATTTTGTTTTTGTTTTCCCTAAACTCTTGGGTGCCCAATTTTGTATGGGTGGTCAAGTAGTCAGGATTTTACAGATATACTTGAGAGCTTGGAGTAGGAGGCTTCAGGAATATATAGCTATTATTTATTTCCGTTGTGTTGTAAGTGTTATACTATGATAGTGTTCCTGTATACATATACTGATTTTATTTCAAAGTTATGTATCTATTATACATTGTTCGTTCCGCTATGAGTTTCGTGTTACTCTGATGATGATGTATCTTCTTCTTCTATTCTAAGTTTATGTCTTATCTATTCTCACCCTCTAATTTCTTCCATGGACTATCCGGTGTTTTCGATGCTTGGATAGTCGACATTGGGATATATGTCGATTACTCAGGATCGCGAAAACCCGGGTTGTTACAGGTTTAATGTTGGCTCTTCTTCCGATGATTGTATTATTTAAGTTTGTTTAGTATTCTATTTTTGGAGTAAATGTTACTTTTTGGTTCTTATTTCACGAACTCAGTATTTGATAAGAAATTTATCTTGGTCAATTTTAATTTTTATCATCAACTATACTTCTATCTTGATTTTCATAAATTGATTTCATTGGATTTCCTATCTAATTTCATATTTTAGACTGAATTTTCATATTTATTACAATGTAAATAACATAGATTAGAATATGTAACAGGCTTATTTCCAATGGTGAGTTTAACTTAATGTAGGGATATTGATTGTAAATTGAGTAAGTTGAAAAATAAATGATGAATTTTTTAAAAGGGAGACTAGCCCATCCAATATTGGTTGACTTTAGGTATGAAAATGACTCTAATTTCATCGATTATGACATATATGACAAAGTTAGATAGATGGTCATACTTAGAATAGTTAAATAGCGTAGATTAGAATTTGTAATCTAGCTTATTTCCAATGGTGAGTTTAACTTAATGTAGGGATATTGATTAAGTTGAAAATTAAAAGGGAGAGAAGTCAATCCAATCTTGGTTGACTTCAGTTATGGAAATGCCTCCACTTTCATCGATTATGATATATATGAAAAAGTTAGATAGATGGTTTGCCATACTGACATAGACTTCATATAGCACTGATATCCTTGCATGCTGGCAAGCTTCGTCATTTTGAACTGAACATTTGTACGTATGTATGTTTCATATTGCATTCATTTCGGATACGAAAGGTGCAATACGGACTGTATTTATAATGATTATATTTATAGTAATCTAATGATGTTATCTAACAGTACTCTTGTGTCACAACTCACAATATGTTCATATGTACAACATTGATCTTACGGTCATTCTTTTTTTAATTTGTGAGTTTAGAAATAAATTACGATTTAACGGAAACTTTCTCTTCTTGCATTTGCAAACTTTTAAAGAATTCGAATGCATAATTTCACAATGGAGGGTTCCATTCATATACGATTATTCTCTAGCAAACATCATCTCATAGGATTAAGGCTCGTTGATTGAGTAAGCGAGGTATAATAAATATTTTTTGACAACATTTGTTTCATGCAATTTTTTTTCCTTCAAATAGGCTTTTCCTAAACATTATTGGTAACTTCCTGCTAGACCAAAATTTGGTTCTAACACCCAAATGTAGTGTGAAGTCCTCACAATCACAGATCACAGAATGTAGAAAATAATAAATAACAGGAGTCACATGAGGTTTTTATAGTGGTTCGGCTTAAACCAAGCCTATGTCCATTTTATAGTTTTTTAAATCCTAAGAAATTACAAGTACAGTGTCGTCTTATAATCCGTAAGATTCATTCACATACAATATTCTTGTATTTTTATGAAGAATAGGAGAAAAAAGAACGATTTTATACATGAAAACCTCGTGTTAATGTAGAGATCGGCTTCTATGTTATGCAATGGCCTTGCGTAGAGTAATAGTGGAAGCCCTCCGAAGTTAGTGCCAAAAGTCCCCTCAAAATTCCATGTAGTGGTGTACTTATAGGGGTGGAGATGCTCTGGGTCGTATGTCACATGTCATGCCCGGAGGAGATCGCGAAAATGAGTGGAGGATCCTCTCAAAATCATGCTATGCCAGGTGGAAGTCGATCTACGCATGTAGGAGGAAGTCATGCCTTAAGAACATGTCAAAATTGATGTGCATCAGCAGGTCAAGAGTGACCCGATCCAGGGGCGATCCGACCCCGGGGAACGCCCCAATCCAAGGGGCAACCTGACCCACAGGGGGTGACTCGATCCAGAGGGCGACCCGACCCCAGGGGGGCGACCCGATCCAGAAGGTCGTGCAATCCAAGTCCATGATTCTCTATAACCTTGGCATTTCGTCCAAGTGTTCTGCCAGTCGATGCCAGTTGGACTCAAGCCCTGAGTATTTCTGGTGATGGATTTCAAGTTGAGATGATCTTTTCCAAAAGATAGTCTAAAACTTCCCATATGCAATACAAGTAAATTATAGTAGAACTAATCTAGAAAGACACCGAATGTTTTTCTAGGTGATGTTTGATAAAGTAATGAGTAAAAGCTTATTGTTATTCAAATCGATTATTTTTTGTATTATATTTATGTGTGTGTGTGTATTTGCATTATATAACGCATAGACTACAATATTAAACTAAAAATATTTTACCAGTTTTAAACTAAAAATATTTTACTCAAAATATACCATAGACTACAATTTATATCTGTTAATGCTTTCTAATTTACACATTTCATTTTAGATTTGAATAAAAAATTTATTTCCTACAAGAAATAAGATTTCTAGCAAAAGAAGAAGAAGAGAAACTATGTTTGATATATACTATACGAGAAGACAAATTCGAATTAAACGTATGTTAGTGGTAACCGTAATCAAGTGGTTCTCCGTTGTATAATAGCCCTTCTTAAAAATTATTCAGATTTCTTTTTTAGATGTTTTTTATAAGTTTTTTTAACCCAAATGTAGCACAGTTCTATTTCAAACATAGTATTTTTTCTTTCTTTAATTTACAAATGTGGTAAACTTAAATGTAAATGTTGTTACTACTACTATTCACGTGGGATAGATTTTACAAGTGATCATAAGTTTGTTCATTTTTTAATTTTGTTTACTTTTAACGTATGATTATGATTCTAGAGAATTAAAAATCCAAAAATAAAGAAACACCTTCATTTTATAAACACGAACGGCAAATAAATTTAATGCCATAGTTTCTATTAAATTATAATTTAAATCTCTATAATTAAAACATATTAGTATATTTAATAGAATTCGTAAGAAAGTAAGTTTATGTCTACACATCATAGATCACTTGGTTGTACTGAACTGAAATTTTATATTTCATCCTGTTTAGAAGAAGAAGGAATTTGATGTTGGCTATATGCTGTAACAACCCACATTTAACGAATTGGAAGATCATAAAAAAAACTATTTTATTCCCTAAGGGTTGGATCATTCTCATATTTTAATACGTTGCTTATGGGGAAGTGAGACATGTCCATAATCTTTCCCAATTTTGTTTGTGACCATTTTGCCCCTATCAGTCTTGTACAGGGCATAACTTTTAACTCAGGTCAAATCAAGTGGTGAGACCTATGCCATTGGAAAGGAAATGATGATTGCCTTTCTGCAGAGTTGTTACATTAAAGATTTGGCTCAGCAGTTAGGGAGGAATCGTTGTTTTAAGGTTTAACAGTTGGTTGTCCAGGTTTATAAAGCCATAATGGGTTGATTTGGAGAGGCCCAACAGTGGGCTGGTGGAAGGCTATAAATAGGGGGTGAGAGGTATGGGAAATAGTTTACTTTCCCCATTCTCTCGTTTGGAAGAGCCAAGGGATGCTCCATTCTTCCATTTCTCCATCTTTCCACCATTAAAGCTTAGGAAATCGAAGATCTACACCATTTGAGGCTTGATCTACATTGTTTCAAGGGCGAATTCATCGGATCAAGGAGTTTGGATCCAATACCTAGCTGTCCGGAATTTTAATTTATTGCTTTTAGCTTGTTTGGGAGAATTGGTGAGTGGTATGCATCTCTCACACGGATTCAATTACATATATGAATGTTTGATCATGTTTTTCATCAAATTCGAATCATTTTCCTTAGATCTACATCATGGTAAGTTCTATTTCATATGAATCACCATAGGTTTTAATTTAGCAAGATAAACCCGGTAATTTTTATGCTATTTCATATGATTATGCAAGTTAGATCCAAATTTTAGTTCATTTACATATTTATCATGATTTTGTGATATATTGAAGGAAATTGTTATTGTTGAGTTGTTAGTGGTTTCATAATGTGTTCATGGGTATATTGGATGAATTGACTTCGTCGAAATTATCGATCGATGAAGTATTAGTTGAATTTGGCATCGAAATGAAGTGGATTGGATTTGGATTGGTCGGTCGATGCATGTCTTATGGAAGAAGCAAGGCTCGGATTGGTCGGCCTCATACCTTTCCGGTCGGCCCTGAAGTACAGGTGTAGTACGAAAGAAGTACGACGTAGTACAGATTTTGGACCGATCGGCGGGTGCTCCAGGGGACCAATAGGTGTGTGCTCCAAGGGGACCGATTAGTCGGTGCTTCAGGGAGCCTGATCGGTCGGTGCTCCAGGGAGGCCCAATCGGTCGGTGTTCCGGGGAAGGGTCGGTCGGTCAGTGCTCCAAGAGGATGGGTCGGTCGCACAAGGTTATTTCTGAAAATTTATATTTTTAGGTACTACTCAGATGTTAACAAGAGAGCTTGGTGGCAACTCAAAGGTTGTGAGTTGGTGGATAATGGTTGCTCGAGAAGATTGCTTGGGCTATGGAAATTCCTATGGTTGGATGACTAGAGATACGAAGGACGAGAGATTATCATTGCTGTAAGTTCTAGCAGGCTCAAAACAGGGGTACGATGGGGACACCCAAAAGACTGGAAGGTCGCTGGTCGAGTTCCATGGGTATCGTTGAAAGGCTTAGTTGTCAAGGTTGGACAAACATACGTATTGTTGAAAGGCGTATGGAGTTTATGTTAGAACTAGGGTTACCATTAGCCTTTGATATATGGCAAGGTCAGTCGTTATACGATTAACGATGGTTTCGAAGAAGGATTGGCGGTGATAGCCAGAGTCTGTCATGGTTAATTAGTTGCTTTGTTTGAACCACCTCATGTAGATTGTCCAAAGTCGAAGGAAATGTTCCTTGGGTGGTTGTCTGATATTGGTTTAGGCCTTTGGAGCTTGTGCATGAGGGATGTTGAATTCATACAGGATGGTTTACATGAGATAAATATAATCTGGATGCTATGAGTGCTAGTGGTGTTTGCTTCTGATTTCCATGAATGTATGGTTGTTCTGGTTTCCATAAATAAATGGTTGAAGTGTTAGATGTAAAGGTTATCACTGTCCAATGTGGGGAAGACGAGGTTGAGTTATTCTCTGGTGTTTGGTAGATTGGGCGGTTAATCTACCTATTCTCATATACTTTATTCATGATATTTGTTAGCTGCTTTATCGCTCACTAAGACTATTGTCTGACTCAAGGATTTATGTTTCCCTCTTATTACCTTGGGCTGTTCATCCGGTTGTGGATGGGCAGACTGAGTAGCAAGTGACAATGATAGTTTGGTGAGACGATGATGTTGATCGATGGTGAGCTGGAGGCTTACGTACCAGTTTTATTATTATCTAGTATTTGTTTCCATTATCTGATTGTCCTACTTTGAGTGTTGTAGTGAGGCAAATTTGTACAGACTTATGTTGAATCGTAGTGTATGGATATACTTTCTAGTTGTTTGAAAATTTGATGTTTTCTGTTTAGATATGCTTCACTATATATGACCTGTTGTATATGTTCTATTATATTTTATCTTTACGCTCTGAGATTTATGACTGGTTCCGCTTGTGTTATCATACATTGATGATCGTCCATAGCTACCTGGCACGCCAAGCGCATTATTCTTCTTGTTTAGTGCAGGGGTTGTGGGCGGTCGTCAAATTTGGTATTAGAGCTCTGGTTATCAATTTTAGCCAAAGGTCGAAGACGTAAATACGTATGAGAGACGTATTTGTAGATTTCAGTTGGATGTATACCATATAATACTATATAGTATAGTAGCGTTTGTACTTCTTTAGCAGATTTTCTTGTAAGTGGTTAATCATTCTAATTTGCAGATTAGAATGAGTCGACGAACTATAAGACACACTGCTAGGGAAGGGGTTGTGCTTGGAGGGGGCAATGGTGGCGCACCAAAATACCCAGCAATGTTTGAGGCCATGATGGAAGCATTCATGCGAAGGGTACCCACTCCAGTGGCAGCTACGGTAGATGTAGATGTTCAATTGCCTAGGGTTGTGGATTTTTCGAAGCTGTGCAAAGATTATACATCTCTAGGAGGGAAACCGTTCAAAAGAACTGAGCCAGCTGAAGAGGTTCAGAGGTGGATGGATTCTTGTGTACGTATTTTTGGAGACTTGGGGTTGGAGGATGCAACAAATATAAAGCTTGCGTCAAGGCAGTTGCAAGTGGAATTCTGTTACACTTGAGACTCCAGAAGAGGCGAATTCATGTAGGCAATTTCAGTCTAAGTTTGAAGCAAAGTTTATCTCCACTTCTCAGAAGTAAAATTTGTTCAAGAAGTTCGTAGAGATGAAACATAATGGTCGTTCCGTGCTTGACTATGTTTCTGATTTCGAGGCCTTGTCAAGATATGCTCGTTCATACATTGATACACCCAATCCGAAGAACAATAAGTTTGTTATGGGTCTTGATACCTATATTGGAATGCCGTTGGTGGATCATCTTGACGACCTATTCGAGAAGATTATGGAAAAAGCTGTTCGTCATGAAAGCTTGTTTCCTAGGGAAGCAAATGTTGTCGCTGCAACCAAGGAAGTTCAGAAACCACAACAGGGTGGTAATAATAAAAAAATGAAACAGCAACAACAGAAAGGAAAGGATGGCCAGAAGAAGCCTAAGAGTGAGGTAGTTTGCTTTAACTGCCAACAGAAGGGTCAATACTCGAACGAGTGCAAGAATCCTAAAGCTGAGAAGAAGTGCTTCAAGTGTGGAAAGCCTGGGTATGAGAAGAAAGACTGTCTAGAAACAGCTATGGGAAAGCGGGTGGTGAAGGCATATGCTTTGGAAGCTATACCATCTTCTTCATAAGCTCCTACTACAGAGGAGAAGGGAAAGGGTGTCGTTGTTCAAGGTACTCTTTCAATTGATGGTGTTTCAGTTCATGTGTTGTCTTATACTGGAGCCTCACATTCTTTCATTTGCAACGAGCTTGTGTGCCGCATAGGTTTGGAATCCGAGATTTGTGATAGACCATTGATTGTGACTAATCCAGTTGGGGGTTCGTCCAGTTTGTGCATGTTGTGTCGTAATCTAGTGTTGCAAAGTCATGGTTGCTCTTTTGTGTGTGATTGCTTTGTTCTTAACTTCATTGGCTTTGGGATCATCTTGGGCATGGATTGGCTTAAGAGGTATGTGGAAAGGGTGAATTGCGAGAAGCTATAGGTGAAATTCGGGGATGTGGAAGGGCGAAAGGTGTTGATTAGATGTAAGCCCGAAGACGGGGTCTTCGTAAGCTATCTATATTCGCTTGTGATTCCACGGGAAGACTTGTCATCTGTGCTAATTGCTAATGAGTACGAGGATGTCTTTAACGAGGTCAAAGGTTTGCCGCCGCACCATTAGATCGATTTAGAATCGATTTAGTCGAGGGTGCTAGACCAATCGTTATGCCTCTTAGGTGGATGGCGAGTTGGAGGTGCAAGTTCGTGACCTTTTGGGAAAAGGATTCATTTGGAGGAGCGTTTCCGAGTGGGGTGCACCGGTCGTATTTGAAACCAAGGCAGATGGCTCGTTTAGATTGTGTGTGGACTATCATGAGCCGAACAAGGTGACCAAAAAGAATAAGTATCCGTTGCCGAGGATTGATGACTTGTTCGATTAGCTTCACGAAGCCAAAGTGTTTTTTCCAAATGGATTTGGCAACGAGATTTCACCAGTTGAAGGTGGCTGTGGATAGTGTGCATAAGATTTCTTTTAGGACACCATACGGTTTCTTCGAATGGTTCGTGATGCCATTCGGGTCGACTAACGAGCCAGCATATTTTGTGGATCTAATGAATAGAGTTTTCAAAGATCAGTTTTACAAGTTCGTGCTTGCGTTCGTGGATGACATTCTGGTTTACTCTTGGAATGAGGAAGATCATAAGACGCACTTGAGATTTGTGTTGGAAATCTTGCGAAAGCATCAGCGGAAGGCTAAGTTTTTGAAGTGTCACTTCTGGAAGAGCAAAGTGAGGTTCTTAGGCCATGTTGTTTCTGGAAATGGAATAGCGGTTGACCCTGCTAAAGTGGCAGAAATCCAGGACTGGAATGGATTCAAGAATGCGACGGGTGTGAGGAGTTTCCTTCGGTCGACAGGATATTACCGACGGTTTACCAAGGATTTCTCCAAGACAGCTGCACGTTTACAGGATTGATGAAGAAGAACCAAGTGTTCACATGGGATGCAAAGTGTGAACAAGTGTTTGGAATCCTGAAGGAGAGGCTGACGAGTTCTCTTGTATTCACCATTCCAAGTGGGAATGAAGAGATGGTGGTATACACCGATGCACGTGGTACTGGACTTGGAGCATTGCTAATGCAGAAGGATAAGGTTGTGGCCTACGTGAGTCGACAACTAAAGCTGTATGAGAGGTATTATCCAACTCATGATTTGGAGTTGGCGGTGATTATATTTGCTCTGAAGATATGGAGACATTACTTGTTGGGAGTTCGATTCGAGTTGTTTACGGATCACAAGTCGTTAAAGTATTTTTTTCTACCAAAAGGATTTGAATCTTTGGCAGCAATGATGGTTAGAGTTTCTAGCATCGTACAATTTTGGTATAGCCTGTACTCTGGGCGAGGGCAACGCAGTTGCAGATGCGTTGAGTCGAAGACACGCAAGTTTGGGAGCGATGTTTTCGTAATGGAAGAGCCTCGAGTATTCGGCAAGGTTTGATTTCAGGCTAAGGTGTAAGTTGGAACCTGAAATGTTAGCAAGTTTATCAATAAGACCAACTCTTATCAAAAGGATTGGCAAGAACCAAAAGCGAGATGTGAACCTTATCGAGTTTATCCAGAAGCTGGAACCAGATAATAAAGAATTCGAAGTCGATCAAGAAGGTTCGCTTCGAAAGAAGGGGCAACTAGTTGTACCTGATATCAACGGATTGAGAGATGAAGTTCTGAGAGAATGTCATCACTCGAAGTTAACGATTCATCCCGGTGGTAATAAGATGTATCAGCACATGAAGCAAGTCTACTACTGGGAGGGGATGAAACGAGATATTGGAAAGTTCATTTCCAGGTGCATGAACTGTCAATTGGTGAAAGCTGAACAGAAGAAGCCGAGTGGTTTGCTTTAGCCGTTAAAAGTTCCTACGTAGAAGTGGGAGCAAATATCGATGGACTACATAGAACCAGGGTAGAAAACGAGTGAATTTGGGTCATCATGGATCGTTTGACCAAAAGTGCAAGGTTCATTCCTGTTAGATCGACTAGGACAACATCGAAATTGGCTGAACTTTATGTGAAATGGATAGTTCGATTCCATGGTATCCCAAAGAGCATAGTGAGTGACCGAGATCCATTGTTCACAAGTGGATTTTGGAAGAGTTTGCAAGAAGCTTTGGGAAGTGAGTTGTGCTTGAGAACGGCATATCATAAAACTGATGGTCAAACCGAGAGGGTTAATCAAGTTTTTGAAAGATCTCCTGAAGGCTTCTGTGTTAGACTTCGGAGGATCATGGGAAGATCATCTACACCTAGTTGAGTTTTCATATAATAATAAATACCAATCTAGCATTAGGATGGCACCATACGAGGCGTTGCATTGGAGGCCACGCAATTCTCCAGTATGTTGGTTAGAAACTAGAGATAAGTTGATACTTGGGCTAGAGATAACCATGGAGACCTCGGATTGTATCGAGATCATTCAGCAACGAATGAAGGTAGCCCAAGATCGTCAGAAGAGTTATGCCGATAAGTGTCGAAAGGATTTGGAATCGTACGTTGGCGATATGGTTTTTGTGAAGATTTCGCCTTTGAAGCATATAGTTAGATTCGTAAATAAAGGAAAGTTATCTCCAAGGTTTGTTCGACCATTTCGGATAGTCGAGCGAATTGGAAAGCTCACATATAGATTGGAGTTTCCTGAGAAGATGTCGAGTGTGTATAATGTTTTCCTGTCTCTTTTCTACAGAAATACGTGCATGATTCGAATGTAGTGATATCCCTAGAGCGGTATGAAGGCGTAGAAGTAGAGACCATAGTTGCGAAACCTCGTAAGCCTCTTCGTGTTGTGGGGAATGACACAAAATAGCTTAGGAGGAAGACGGTTAAGGTAGTCAAGATACAATGGAATGAAGATGGCGATGATTGTACGTGGGAGACGGAAGAGAGCATGAAGGTGATTCATTCAGAACTCTTCATCGGTAGGACCCTTTGATATCGTATCATCGTTATATTGTTGTTTGATAGAATTCCGCGTGCTAGAATAAGGCTATAGATGCATGGCTTGATGGTTTCTAGTTTGGATGATAAAATTGGCTTCTCATGGATGATAAGCATGTAGAATTGTTGTGGTTGCTTGTATTTGCTTGGAATTTCAGGGGCGAAATTCTTAAGGGGGAAGAATGTAACAGCCCGCATTTTACGTATCGGAAGATCGTAAAATAATTTTATTTTATTCCCTGAGGGTTGAATCATTCTCATATTTTAATATGTTGCTTATGGGGATGTGAGACAAGTCCATAATCTTTACCAATTTTGTTTGCGACCATTTTGCCCCTGTCAGTCTTGTACACGGCATAACTTTTGACTTAGGTCGAATTAGGTAGTGAGACCTGTGCCATTGGAAAGGAAATGATGTTTTCCTTTCCGTAAAGTGGTTACATTAAAGATTTGGCTCAGCGGTTTGGGAGGAATCATTGTTCTAAGGTATAACAGTTGGTTGTCCCTGTTTATAAAGCCATAATGGGCTGATTTGGAGAGGCCCATTAGTGGGCTAGTGGAAGGCTATAAATAGGGGGTGGGAGGTATGGGAAATAGTTTACTTTCCCCATTCTCTCATTTGGAAGAGCCAAGGGATGCTCCATTCTTCCATTTCTCCATCTTTCCACCATTAAAGCTTAGGAAATCGAAGATCTACACCATTTGAGGCTAGATCTACATTGTTTCAAGGGAAAATTCATCGGATCAAGGAGTTTGGATCCAATTCCTAGCTGTCCGGAATTTTAGTTTATTGCTTTTAGCTTGTTTTGAAGAATTGGTGAGTGATATGCATCTCTCACATGGATTCAATTACGTATATGAATGTTTGATCATGTTTTTAATCAAATTCGAGTCATTTTCCTTAGATCTACATCATGGTAAGTTCTATTTCATATGAATCACCATAGGATCTAATTTAGCAAGATAAAACCGGTAATTTCTATGCTATTTCATATGTTTATGCAAGTTAGATCCAAATTTAGTTCATTTACATATTTATCATGATTTTGTGATATATTGATGGTAATTGTTATGGTTGAGTTGTTAGTGGTTTCATAATATGTTAATGGGTGTATTGGATGCATTGGATGAATTGACTTCGTCAAAATTATCGTCGATGAAGTTTTAGTTGAATTTGGCATCGAAATGAAGTGGATTGGATTTGGATCGGTGGGTCGATGCAAGTCTTGGGGAAGAAGCAAGGCTCGGATCGGTCAGTCGGCCTCTTACCTTTTTGGTCAGCCCTAAAGTATAGGTGTAGTACGAAAGAAGTACGTGTAGTACAGATTTTGGACCGATTGGTGGGTTCTCCAGGGGACCGATCGGTGGGTGCTCCAGGGGAACCGATTGGTGGGTGCTTTAGTGGGCCGATCGGTCGGTGCTCCAGGGAGGGCCATCGGTCGGTGTCCCAGGGAATGGTCGGTCAGTGCTCCAAGAGGATGGGTCGATCGCCCAAGGTTATATCTGAAAATTTATATTTTAGGATACTACCTAGATGTTAACAAGAGAGCTTGGAAAAAAAATTCGGGGGCAACCCTCCGAACCCTTGCTGCAGCGCAGTGGTGTAATTTGGCTTAGTGATGTTGTGACTTCGAAGTAAGTTCAACTGGGAATATTCGAAGGGTTGAATGTGTTCGTGGATCGGCATAGAACAACGAGTGAGGTGGCAACTCAAAGGTTGTGAGTTGGTGGATAATGGTTGCTCGAGAAGGTTACTTGGGCTACGTATAGTCGTCGGGTTGGATGACTAGACATACGAAGGCCGAGAGATTATCGTTATCATAAGTTCTAGCAGGCTCAAAAAGAAGGATATGATGGGGCACCCAAAAGACTGGATGGTCGTTGGTCGAGTACGCTGGGTATCGTTGAAAGGCTTAATTGTCAAGGTTGGACATACATACGTATCGTTGAAAGGCGTATGGAGTTTATGTTAGAACCGGGGTTACCATTAGCCCTTGCTATATGGCAAGGTCGGCCGTCATACGATTAACGATGGTTTCGAAGCAGGATTGGCAGTGATAGCTAGAGTCTATCATGGTTGATTAGTTGATTTGTTTGAACCGTCTCATGTAGATTGTCCAACATCGAAGGAAATGTTCCATGGGGGCTTGTCTGATATTGGTTTAGGCCTCTGGGCCGTGTGCTTGAGGAATGTTGAATTCGATTAGGATGGTTTATGTGAGATAAATATAATCTAGATGCTATGAGTGCTCGTGTTGTTTGCTTCTGATTTACATGAATGGATGGTTGTTCTGGTTTCCATAAATGTATTGTTGAAGTGTTTGATGTAAAAGGCTACCACTGTCCGATGTGGGGAAGACGGGGTTGAGTTCTTCTCTGTTGTTTGGCAGATTGGGTTGTTAATCTACCTATTCTCATATACTTTGTTGATGATGTTTGTTAGCTGTTTTATCGCTCACTAAGACTATTGTCTGATTCAAGGTTTTATGTTTCCCTCTTATTACCTTGGGCTGTTCATCCGGTTGTGGATGGGCAGACTGAGTAGCAGGTGACAGTGATAGTCTGGTGAGACGATGATGTTGATCGACGGCGAGCTGAAGGCTTACGTACCAGTTTTATTACTATCTATTATTTGTTTCCGTTATTTGATTGTCCTACTCTGAGTGTTGTAGTGAGGCAAATTTGTACAAACTTATGTTGAATCCTAGTGTATTGATATACTTTCTAGTTGTTTGAAAGTTTGATGTTTTCTGTTTAGATATGCTTCACTATATATGACCTGTTGTATATGTTATATTATATTTTATCCTTGCGCTGTGAGATTTACGACGGGTTCCGCGTGTGTTATCATACCTTGATGATCGTTCATAGCTGTCTGGCATGCCCTTCAACGCATTATTCCTCTTGTTTAGTGCAGGAGTTGTGGCGGTCGTCACATATGCTATGATTAATGTTGTGATTTTAGCATTTAGTTCATTGCTATATATTTAGTGTTTTCTATTAAAAGAAAAAAAGGCAAAATAATCATGTCCCTCCCTTATGCATGCAACAATTTGTAGAGAGCTAACAATTTAAATCGAATAAAAAGCAGACAAATAACCCGTGGCTTCGGTAAGCATATGTGTGAGATAATCTTATTGCCATATTCTCTTTTTGTTCGGATTTAGTTCTTAGATACTACCTTTAGCAAAACTTTTTATCATGATTTATTTTTCACGAAACAATCATATGACAAAAAGATGTTTGTTATTTAATTGATGTAAGCGTGGCAGAACCTAGATTAGGAAAAAAGTTGAAAATCATTCATCTTCTCTTGGCATCATGCAATAAAATATTTAAAACAATGAGGATTCCCATTATATTGTTATGAACGCCTTAATTAGATTCAAGAGCTAAATGTTTGCTAAAATGTTTACTCTTTTATAGCAGACTTAATTTATTTTTTTATTCTATATATGGATTTCAAAATTTTGGCTCTGCATTAAAGTTCTTGTATATCCTACATCCTATAATGTTATTCCACTGTTTGGAGTAACCAAACCTCCAGAAAATTAATTGGTTATCGATCGAGGAATATGTGTTGCCTACCTGCCTACCAAATATGAACTTAAGTGTTATATTACATTACTTAACTAACACATTTTCTCCGTTTCTATTTATTTAGGAAACATAAACTAAAATAATGGAGATTATATTAAACGACGTCGATTTCATTTACTTTCTACATAGTTTCCAAACAAACACTTTCCTATTTACGCATTCTATGTTACATAGATTTTACTCTCATAAGTATATGATTGGTCTTTTTTTCCTGTTATGAATCTTCCATTCATGAGTTTTTTCATTGTCTGTCATTTTGTGTGCACATTATCTTTCTGAATCTTTATCTTGAAATAAATTAAAATTTTAGGTAGCATGTTATGTAGTAGGTTAGAGAGTACATTGAGTGGACTCTTTTCCTCTTTACTTCAATCATGGGATGTTCTTAATATGTAAAGAGATATAATCCGTAAATGCCACAAACTCAAACTAATAGAAAGTTATGCATGATATTTATATAAGCATGATATTGATGTAGTTACAAAACACTCATATCAACAATTATTTATCTACCTTTTATCATCATATTATGTTATACTACATTTATTTTAGTGCATTGAATGATTAAGGTATATTGCTTCAAGTAATAATTTATCTCATATGTATGTATGTGTACACACACACACACACACACACACACACACACACACACACACACACACACATATATATATATATATATATATATATATATATATATATATATATATAAGAACATGCACTGCTTGAAACTTTATAAGATATCATAACTCAATAGGTTTTATGTCACATCTAAATATCATAGTGTTTTTTAGTTTTATTAATTCAGAGTATGATAAATTCTGCTATTCATCTAGTATCCATGGATGCAAACATACAATACTCGAAACAGATTTTGGATACGTTATACAGATATTGATTGCGTCTTTATTCTATTATTGGCACTACCACCAATAGGTTAACATATTAGCCGTAATTTTTTTTTACAAACATACAATATCATGTGTTTTCTGTATATAGCACTGGCAGAGGATATTTTTTTAATCTCTATTGCTTTTTGTTTTTGTTTTTCTTCTCTATACTTCGGCCAGCCATTGGATATCACCTACAAATATTAGCACAACAAGGCACTCCTACCATAGGATTAGTGGTTACAAGTGGATATCTCCTTTAATGTCTATCTATTTATCTTTTTGCATATAAAAAAAATGTCAAGGTATGAACAAACATGTATCTACAGTGTCTTTTACTTTTAGTTATTAGATCATTTTTGAATTGTAGTATTGAAAGTATTTTCAAATCCAAAGTCATGAGACTTTAGAAGGTCAAATTTGTTCTTTTAAATCATGAATTTCATCATATATTGGACCCATAGTGTGCACAATATTATTGATATGTTTTTATCTTAATTATCACAACTAAACTGTCAACATATAAATCAACATGTATCTACAATGGCGTTTTAGTTTAACCATGTACACTACCAAAAAAATTAATAACAAGTGCAAGTTCCTAAATTATGGGCATTCATTTTAAGTGTCATTTTTTTATTATTCCATTTTATGATGTTATCCGTACATATTTGAGAAGTGCCAATGGAGAATTTCTTGGTAGGGGCTTATGCCATAAATGCCTTAATAGATTATTTAAACCTAGAGGTTCTTAATGATATCATACTTATATCTATGATTTCCTCATTGTTTCCTCCCTTTTTGGCTGGATTATTGACCACCTCTAACCCTCCACAGTAAAACAAGTATCTATGTATGTGAACCTCTAATGATTGTGTCATATATCTTGCTCACCATTGACATTATTAATATTATTATTCAATAATGATATCCATATAGATATTCATCCACTTATTAAAAATTTAATTAATGAAAGAGTGTTTTATCAGCACAACTTTACCTTAATTTGCATCTTCTTCTTTTTTATTTCATTGATGTTTCTTCTAATTTAAATCACAATATAATCGTGTTGATCATTTACAAAACAATTTGATTTAATGTAAATAATTCAAAGAATAAGAAAAAAGGTGAAAGTATGCATTTCATTCTTCATCTCAATACATGAATCCAATTCAAATTCATTACGTGTTTTGGGCATACTATAAATATTAATAAGTTTTCTAGCTGCATTTACCAAACAAACAAAAGTGCTCCCATATATTTCTTACATCATAGCTTATCTAACATAATACTCGAACAAAATTGTGAACATTTTATTAAATTTAATTTACTTTGAAACAAATGTAGATTAGCGGTTAAAATCCTTATGTAAATTATAACTTTTTAATAATCAGTATTAATTATGCTACTTATTTATTTTATATGTCCTTGATACAATGTATGAATGACTTAGACAGTGTAAGAATTGTATTTTGCACAAATAAGAGTGTTAAGATCGTCCTCATGCTTTCCTCCTATGTAACATAAATATTCCTTCACTTTTATTTTTAGTTATCCTGAAGCTATCATATATCACATAATATTAGTTATTTGCAAGATTATTTCACCATTATATGTTAATAGTAACTGTTCAGGATTTTTGTTGTTAAGCTATGAACTATAAATTTACAGAATTTCATTTGCTCTTTTACTTAGCAATTCCATTTTATTTCGAGGACGTAAAATAGGTTCTTTTCACCATTTTCCTTTTTGTGGTAAATGGCTAGTACAAGTTTCCTCGAATTGTTCAAGTGTTAACTGGCCAAATCTTTCATCATGTGTAACATTCTTGCTTTATCCATTATGGTTCGCCACAGGATTAATAGATTGATAGTTGAGTCATATATAGAGAAATATGGTGTGATGTAATCATGTCACTTCTTATCTTATTATTCAAATTATCCCAGTGTATATGATCTGCTACAGCAACTCTTAGAAATTGGTTGTACTTTAAAGACATTGTTATAATATTGTGCAGATAGAGGTTGACTTGAATTGCAAATGTAACGATGTGATTCATAGTTGAAGAGGTATGTAATTTGTTACATACTTACAAATACCATCCTATAAAACATATTGAAGATATATTACTTTTTATAAACTTAAATGACTAAAAAATACGTAGTATTTGCAAATGAAAATTTCTTCCTTAGTTCAGTTACATCGATATATTAGTACAATTGATAAGCTCAAAATCAAGTTTACTCTACCAAATCACCATTTTGAACCATAGCCACATTATTGTCTTACAACAGTTAACATCGTTGCAATTTCTACAGTTTGATAACTTGCAACCTTGATTATCCATGTCCGCTTTTACAATGACTGAAAATTATTTTAGAAACCATGGACAAAATATTTTTTTTTATCATATTGGACAATTTTTGAATATTTTTATTGATAAATAAACTATAACACATGATTTTAGGGACATTGGATTTATTTATAATTGGAAAATAAGAAATAAACATGTAATGGAAGAAAGCTTTTTTTATTGATTGTTGTAATAACCATTTACAAGAAAAAGGAGAGAATACATAGTTTGTATTTATAATAAGTTAACCCCAATGGCTATTACAATATTTCCTAAAATAAAAGAATGTTGGGCTAAAGCCCAATGTGTTATGTAAATCTGGTTACGTGGTTAACACGATGTAAAGATTGAATGGGAATATGATGTAAAGATCGAATGGGTAGGATTTCTCAGAATATCTAAACACGTTAATACCCTCCCTCGATTAGATCTAAGGTTTCTTTGTCTCCTCATTTCCATTTCCTTCGTCGTCAACTATTATCGACTCCCCCTTCAATCTAGTGAAATTCTTGGTCGAGAGAGGCTTTGTAAGGATGTCTACCCTCTGATGATATGTGGGGACATGGCAAATCGTTATCTTCCCTTCTTGTGCCTTTTCTCGAACGAAGTGGAGATCAATCTCTAAGTGTTTTGTTCGGGAATGTTGAACGGGGTTCAGTGATAGAGAGACAATACTCTTGTTGTCACACCAAATGACCGGTTTGCAGTTTGCAGTTTGAAGTAAAACCTAGTTCTTCCATGAGAGATTCGATCCATGAAATTTCGGCAGCTGAACTGGGGAAAGCTCTGTATTCAGCCTCTATGCTAGATCTTGATGTGGTCTGTTGCTTTTTCGTGCACCATGAAATAATGTTTAAGCCAAGATAAACGCAGTACCTGGACATTGATATCCAGTCATCGACATCATTTGCCCAGTCAGCATCGTTAAATCCCTATAAGTTGAAATTCTTTTATGATTTTATGATAATTCCTTGATGCTTCGTCCCTTGCAAATATCTCAGAACTCTTTTATTTGCAACCCAATGTTCCGATAGTGGATTCTGCATTTATTAACTGAGTTTGTTGACGTTGTAGCATATGTCAGGTCGTGTAATAGTTGCATATTGTAATGCTCCTATTATACTTCTGTATTGCTTAGCGTTATCAATGTTTTCTTCTTTGTACTTTGAAAGTTTTAGATTGCTTGTCATCGGGGTTGGTAGCTGTTTAGCCTGATGCATGTTAGCCCTGTGTAAAATTTCTGAAATGTAGCTTTGTTGAGATAGAAGCAACTCATTATCATATCTTTTGATTATTTGTATTCCAAGAAAAAAACTTAACTCTCTTAGGTCTTTGATTGCAAAAATTTGGTCTAGCATTTTGATGATTCTGCTGATTTCTTGATTGGCATGTCATCAACGTATACTAAGATAAACACAATTCCATGCATATTTTTCTTCATATATAAAGAGTTATTAGACCTAGTTTGAGTGAATCCTAAACTTGACAGGGTCCCCTTGAGTTTTCATATAACGCTCTTGATGCTTGTTTTAGCCCATATATTGCCTTATGTGACTTACATACCTGATTGCTACCGTTATTGTATCCTTCGGGTTGTAGCATGTAAACATCTTCTGCTAGGTCCCCATTTAAAAAAGTGTTGTTAACGTCAAGCTGCTTTATATCCCATCCTTTAATTAATGCAATAATTAGAATTATTCTGATGGTAGTGGGTTTTATGAGTGGGGAGAATGTTTCGTTGAAGTTGAATCCGAAGTGTTGTGCATAACCTTTTACCACTAACCTAGGCTTTGTATTTATCAATAGATCCATCTGCTTTTCTTTTAATTTTGTACGTCTATCTACAACCAATCACGTTTTTGTGTGTTGGTGGTGTCACTAAACTCCAAGTTTTATTTTTCATTAGTGCCTCATATTCATTGTCAATTGCCCTTCTCCGCTTGTCTGATCTTGCTGCTTGAATGTAGTTGAGTGGTTCAGTTTCAGCTACTGACATACCGTACACTTTAGACTTGAAAATCCCGCTTTTTGATCTAGTTGTCATGCGATGCCTGATTTGAGGCTATGTCTGTGGTCGCATCGTTTCACTGCTATTGTTCTTGTGCAATTGCCTTCCTCTGTGTTGCTTATGTTATGCACCTCATGTTCAATTTGGCTTATGTGCATGTTTACTGTACTTGTGCCTGATTCATCTATGTGTTCATTTTCCCCTATTGTAATTTCATTCTACATGTTTGAGTTGATTATGTCGTTTTGCTCCTTGTCATTGTTGTCTACAAGAGTTTCAGTGATATTGGTTTGAACTGCATGCTTTTGATAGTGTTTACCCCACTGTTTTCTTTGAGAGCATGTCTTCCTGCAAGAGGAAAAGTGTTTTCATCAAAAATGACATGTCTTGAAATGTAAACTTTACCATTCTTATCCAAACACTTGTAGCCTTTTTGATTATGTGCATAGCCAATAAAAGTGCATGGACTTGATCTCATGCTTACCTTGTGTTTATTATAGTACCTTAAACATGGGAAGCATAGACAACCGTATATTTTTAAAAGTTTGTAGTCTGGTCTAACAGTGTAAATTAATTCATATGGTGTTTTGTTACTCAAAATTCTACTAGGTAGTTTATTTATGAGATATACTGAGGTATAAAAAGCTTCTGTCCAGTATTTCATAGGCAGACCACTCTGAGATAGCAATGTTAGACCAGTCTCTACGATGTGTTTATGTTTCCTTTCGACTAATCCGTTCTGTTCAGATGTGTGACGGAAGGTTAGTCTGTGTTTAATTAATGCCCTTTTTGATGAAAAAGTTTATTAATGGCTTAAACTCTCATCCACCGTCTGTTTGTATAACTTTAACATTGCAACTTGTTTGTTTTTCAACACGTGTTATGAATTGTATAACCATGTTGCATGCTTCAAATTTATTTTTTAGCATATATATCCAAGTATATCTTGAATAAGCATCTACAAAGGAGAGATAGTACTCGTGTCCTTGATATGAATCTTGTGGTGCTGGTCCCCAAAGGTCAACAACTACAAGCTCCAAAGGCTTGTCATATTTGGTTTTAGAATCATTAAACGGAAGTTTGTGGCTTTTTCCTAGTTGCAGTGTGTGCATGTGTGCTTGATAGGTATGTTATTATTAAAAGCAACATTATTATTTCTTAAGAAAGCTTTTACAATTTCAAAATTGGGATGTCCCAGTCTCATATGCTATGGATTAACATTTCTTTGAACTATACCCTTATTACAATCACTACTCGAAGATTCTACATTATTGTGACAAATATTACTGTTGTAACCATTATTACTACTAGTGTCTACATTATTGCACTGGAATTCTCCACTTGAATATCCAATCTTCTAGTTGTCGAATATGTGTTGTCCATCATGTAGACTACCCTATATTAATATTTCATTACTTAGTAAATCTTTGACTGAGCAAAACCTAGGGTGAAACTCAAAGTATACCTTGTTATCATTGGAAAATTTAGACACACTTAATAAGTTTTTATTGATGATGGGTACTCTTAGTAAATTGTTTAGTTTAAGTTGTTTTTTTCCAAAAAGTGTACCCTTGCCAATATGAGCAATACTTGCAGTCTCACCGTTGCCCATACGTGAAGTTTTTATACCTAAGTAGTTTCTACTTCCAATGTTTAAATTTTGAAGATTGTTCGTAATGTGATGGGTTGGACTTGAGTCTAGGTACCAATCATCAATGTTGTTATCTTCATCTTTGCCTCTGTAACGACCCGAAAATTATCGACCTTGATTATCCGATATACAACACATATCGAACATCAAGAGTCGAAAATACCGGATGGTTAATGAAAGAAATTAGAGGGTGAGGATAGATAAGATAGAAACTTAGAATAGAAGAAGAAGAAGAACATACAACATCAGAGTAAACACGAATATCACAGCGGAACGAATAAAATATAACATAAGTTTGAAATAAAGGATGGTACTTGAATATACATATCATTATCAAGTACAGCACTTACAACACAGCGGAAATAAACAATAGCTATATGATCCTGAAGCCTCCTGCTCCAGCTCTTCAAGTATCTGTAAATCCCGACTACTTGATTGCCCGCACAAAATTGGGCACCCAAGAGTTTAGGGAAAACAAAACAAAATAAACTCCGGGTCAGTCATGGGACTGGTGTGAGTAAAACAGTTTAAACAGTTTGAACAATGAAACGATATCTCATAAGACCACGCCGTATAATGGAACAGGTTTTTCCCTTATGAGAATCAAAATCAATCTTTATATCAAAACTTTCTTGATATTAGTATAATGTCTATCAATCACAATATAATAATCAATTTAGCAGAAACGCTTTCATCTAATATTCGATAACTCCTTTTAACTTCATTCGAATAACTAATATTCGATAACTCCTTTCGAATAACTAGATTCAATAACTCCTTTCGAATAACCAATATTCGATTAACTCACTTCGAATAACCAATATTCGACAACTCTTCTTCGAATAAATTATATTCGATAACTCTTCTCGAATGAACTATATTCGATTACTCTTCTCAAATAAATTATATTCGATTACTCTTTTCGAATGGATTCGATAACACCTTTCGATTAACTAATAATCGATAACTCCTTTCGATTAACTAATAATCGATTACTCGACTCAACTAACTCGACTCGACTAACTCGACTTGACTAACCATATTCAACTAACTCAACTAACTTGGTTCGAATAACTTGGTTCGACTAACTTGGTTTGACTAACCATACTCGATTAACTCAACTTGACTAACTTAACATATTTAACTCAACTTGATTAACTCGACACATTTAACTCAATTTGATTAACTCGACTCATTTAACTCAACTTGATTAACTCGACTCATTTAACCCAACTGATTTACTCTAACTGGTTAACTGTAACTCTAATCGATTAACTCTAACTGGTTAACCCTAACTCTAATCGATTAACTCTAACTGGTTAACTCTAATCGATTAACTCTAACTGATTAACTATAACTGGTTAACTCTAACTCTAATCGATTAACTCTAACTGGTTAACTCTAACTCTAATCGACTAACTCTAACTGATTAATTCTAACTGGTTAACTCTAACTCTAATCGATTAACTCTAACTGGTTAACTCTAACTCTAATCGATTAGCTCTAATCGAATAACTAATATTCGATTAACTCATTTCAGTTTACACTTTTGAATTAACTCTTTTGAATTATCTCCTTTGGATTATCTCCTTTTCTATTTGTTTACTTAACAAATAACTATTCCCTTTTCAATTCTATTTATTTAACAAATAAATATTTATTTTATCTTTCCTATTTATTTAACAAATAAATATTTCTTTTATCTTTCCTATTTAATTAACAAATAAATATTTCTTTTATCTTTCCTATTTTTTTGTAAATGTTTTACAAATATTCCCTTTCCAAATCTATTTGTAAACGGTTTATAAATGTATCCTTTTTATTTCTATTTGAAAATGGTTTACAAATATACCCTTTTCATTTCTATTTGTAAGTGGTTTACAAATATACCCTTTTCATTTCTATTTGTTTTTGCAAATATCTTCCTTTGTATTTGTCTTACAAATATATTTCCTTTGTATTTGTTTTACAAATAATTTCCTTTATATTTGTTTTACAAATATATTTCCTTTTTAATTCTTTTGATTTTATAATTATTTCCTTATAAAAAAATCCTTTTTCCTTCTATATATAAAATCCATTGATTTTATATAGATAATTTTATTTCCAAAATATACTTTGAAAATCCCCTTTATACATCCCAGTGTTTCTTACGGTATTTAAAATACCAAATAACATTGATCGATATCAACCAAACACAGATAATCAACAACAGATTATATATCACATCATATATCACAACATATGAAAAACAGTAAAATAAATGTTGAGGAATCCAGTTGGATTCCTCCAACCTGTTTCCGTGCATCCACAGATGTTAAACAATATAATAACATCGATTTCATCTCCATATGAAATATTCTGCTAAACAGAATCAATATATATTTAACGATTTATATATATATATATAATTTCAACCAACTGACTAGCAGTTCATCCAAACAGTTAACACGCAGCAATCAACAAATACTTATCAGTTCTAAAAATACATTATAAAATATAACTGTTCAGAGTTGGTGAGTTTTACTCACATTCGACGATCATCGTTAATAACAATAATCATTGCTTGATTCAGACGGACAATTTATTTTGCTATAAATTGTAACGAGCTTCGATTCACTCCCCGTCGGTTCCATGGTGTTGCTCCCGTCCATACGATCCCAACGGATCTTGTTTTACTGAATTTGCTAACGTATGAATAAGTTACGTAATTTACAAGTTGGAACTATCTAAAACTAAAAAAATAAAAATTTGATTTCCTTTATTTTTAAAACAATTGGGCTAACCCAAATTTCTTCGGCCCACTTACATCTCAATCATCCCAGACCCGCCTAAAACAAATCGGTTCCCTTTTCCTTCTCTCCCACAACAGCCGCTCCTCACAAAGCCATTACCGAACTTCCGTGAACCCCTTCCTCCTTCAGCTTCTCATTAAACCACTAACAAAACCCACCAAACTCAGTCTCTTCTTCTCCTCTCAACCTCTAGACCCTTCTCAGTAAACTCGAATTGGTATCCCCTCCCCCCACGGTTCTCCAGAACGAGCCACATTAACCCATAAACCACCGAACATTTTACGAACGGAAATCCTCAAAAGTTTTCTACCAGATGTTGTTCGATCTCCTCACTCCAAAACCAAACTCAAATTCACGAATTGATGTTTCTATTTCCCAAAACTAGGAACCCTAGGCTCGCTGTGTAAATTCCAGTGGCAAAACAAATGATTGGATCCTTTGAAACTTATATTGTGATGAAGATAATCACCTCAGGGACTCAGATAGATTCACTAAATGATTTATAGAAATTTCTATGATTTTCTTTTGAATTTTGAAGACCACGTTATTACTTGAGAAGGAGTAACTGGCGGCTCCTTTTTGCCCAGAGAAAATATGAGTTAGGTTAGAAAGATTAGGATGTTTTATAAGGTAAATATGATATATTTTTATTCGTTATTTTATTAGATTATAATCAATCGTTACTTTCGTTTTTCCTTTAAAAATTCCTGTGATCACGTACGATACACAAAAATCACGAAAATGGACATGCAGCTACAGTTCGACATTACGGTCCCAACGAAACTTGTTTCGTCGAATTCCGACTCCGTTTGCTCACACAGCGTATTTTTAACCGTCAAAATACTGACTGTTTTTCACATTAAAAATCCGTACGACCACATACTAACTCTAAAAATCACGAAACTTGACATCTGACAATAACTTGACATTGCGGACCCAAAAAAATTAGTTTCGTTGAATTTTGAGGTCGTTTGCAAAACTGGCTATTTTTAAAGCTCTAAATAACACTTTTAATTATATAAATATATTTAAAAATAATTAAATTTAATATTTAAAAATAAATATTATCGTATATCTTCACAGAGAAATACCATACAGCTCAGAAAAATCCTATATGGATTTCTAACTCGATATTTCATCATCGGAGTTATATCGATATTCGATTTATATTTTAAATCCTTTTTAAAATATGAATAAATCGTTATGGTTATGACGCTGTTTTTCTGAGAATTTGATTTGGACATAAATCAAAATCTACACGACGAAATCCCGATTTTTCTCTTCCACTAGAAAAATATACTTCACCAACTCCGTACGTTTCTTGTTTCACAAAAATCCGATTTAAAACGGACCCTGTATATTCAGTTGAAGTTCAAATCGCCAAAGAGCGAACTGCCGCGCCGTTACGCGCTCGTTTATAATTATATTATAAACTATACGTTCAACTGTCGTCGATTGAATATATTTGTTCATATAATTCAACTCTAAACTGAACTATATACTTTAAATAATCCAATTCACACTATATTGTGAATTCCACTGTTTTTTATTATTTCTGAATTAAATATATTATTCTATTATTTAAATTAATTAAATAATCCATATAATTTAATTTAATGACCATTTAATTCTCTGAATTACTATTTATATAATTAAATAGATTAATTATAACGCCGTAAAAATACGGGTCATTACAGCCTCCATCATCATTGTTGTTGTTTTGATTCCTGTTAGTCTCGTTATTAATTCTGCCTGTGTTCTCCATTGTTGCCAAGTTTGCTTGTGCATCTCTTTGTGAGAAGTTGTTTTGATTGTTTTGTGATCCATTCCCTTCTGAATTATACCTAAAATAGCATATGCTGGCCATGTGACCAAATTTTTGACATATCTGGTATTTTACCCT
This sequence comes from Allium sativum, assembly GCA_030737875.1. Lineage (NCBI taxonomy): Eukaryota > Viridiplantae > Streptophyta > Magnoliopsida > Asparagales > Amaryllidaceae > Allium > Allium sativum. Next base: position 29,096 of record JASFAX010003089.1, read on the forward strand.
ATTATTGTTGTTCCACCTACCTCTGTCGCGACCTCTTTGGGGTTGAAATCCTTTTTGAGGTTGACTGCTCCACTGATATGATTTTCTTGTTTGTTCACGTTGTTGTTAATGCTCACTTGTGACTGTCTGCTTTTAGTTGTAGCGTAGTTAGCTGAAAATTCACCTTGTATTGCTTTTCTTTGCTCGATTCTTCCTTCGTGAGCGAGTAAAGCAGACCGAACAAACTGCATGTCAGGTAATGTTTGTTGTGTAGTAATAACCATTATCAGTGACTCGTATTCTTCGTCTAATCCACTAGTACTAAATAAAATTTGCTCGTGGTCACTTATTCTATGCCCAACAGCATTTAGTTTGTCACAAATATTTTTCCCAAATATTCCTTTATGCTTGTATCTTCTTTTTTGGAGTTCTGCAGCTCTCTTCTGTATTGCATTACTCTTGCTGCGGATTGAGAGTTCAATATTTGTTCAATAGCTACCCATATTTTGCGAGACGTATTACACTCTACTATTTGTGACAGTAAATTTGTGCGTATTGACAATAATAACCATGATGACAAAAGGCTATCTTGCTTTTGAAATATAGTGTGGTCCGGGTCTGGTGCTGTATTGCCATCCTGGTTTAAGATCATAACTGGAGGGATTGTAATTGTTCCATTGATGTATTCTAGAAGAACGTAGCCTCTCAAAGTAATTTCTACTTGGTATTTCCATAGAATATAATAGTCTTCATCCAATGATGTGGTAATAATTTGACTTTTTGGCTTTATCAGATTGCAATTGCTTGGGGGGGTACCATTATTCATGCTTACTGACACGGCTGACGTCGCTTCATTGTTGTTTGCCATTAGAACCTATTTGTAGAGATAGCAGATCCGACAAGAGTCCCAAAATAAGAGCAGGTTGAGGATAACCTCTAATTCTGTAGTCGCTGTAACAGGCCTGGCACGACAGAATTGGATGGTGCAGATCCGATAAAAGTCCCAAAGAAGAGAAGGTTGAGGATAATGCCTGGCATGGCAACCTCTGATTCTGTAGCCGCTGTAACAGGCTTGGCACGACAGAATTGGATGATGCAGCCGCTTATCTCTCTTCCAAGATTGGTGAGGAAGAGATGTTACAACTGGTTAAGAACTGAGCGGGGCATCTCTAATAATGATCCAGAAAAGATCAACTGCCCCCAAAAGTCCGAACAAATGTCCAATGATGAAGATGAAACCGAGGAGAATAATATTTAGTCCCTTCAGATTAAAGGGTGGACTTGATCAGAAGGATATGCCTTTCGGCAGTTAGTGCTCCGATACCAAATTGGAAAATAAGAAATAAACTTTTTTTTTTTGAAAAGGTAAAAACATAAAGGCCTAAGGCCCAAAGAGGGTTACAACCCAATGTAATACACCCAGTCACATTCGTGACTAACCCTAGCCGCCTCACAATGCACAACGAAACCCTAAAAAGAAAAGGAGCTGAAAATGGCGAGCTCCTTAAAAGAAAATGCAGCGCTGTCTTCAAGGCGGCTTCCAAACAAGAACGTCCATGGCTTCGCAACTCTTCTCAGTTGTTTCAGGCTTGAGATTTACTTCGTGATCCCTCTGGCACCTTCTCCAGTTGCTTGAAACGAGCTTCTGGTGTTTAACGGAGTTCGAGGGGTTCGGGTCTGTCAGATCTGACTTTTTAAAGCTGTCAAAGCTTCTCTTGCTTCTAGAAATGTCTGTGGTGACTTCAGAGGAGCAACCTCTGCTACTCTCGCCATCAGACCAGATAGATAAGTGATAGATCTGGTGGTTAAGCAAGCTTTTGTAGTGATTATCCCCAATTTTTTTGCAAAAAATTGATCTTTTCTTTCGATTTTCCTTTATCCAGGTGATTAAGCGAGTCTGGAGCACTCCTGGAGGAACCTCCACCTGCTTCAGGTAAAAACGTATGATTACTATTCGATTTACTCAATAAATTACGCACTTTTGAAAAGTAATTATGTTTACTTCCCTCGCAGATTTTTGATCTGAGAGCGGTGTTGATGGAAGCCCCAGCGAGGATGTCAGGCTCGTCAAAATCACCTTTCATGGTCTCAAAATCATTACTGGGTAGGAGCTGATCTCTATTGGCTACATCAGGTAAATGAGGGGAATAAATGTTCAAATTATTAATTAAATTGTAATTAAGTGTAACTTGTTTACTCCCTGTATTCCTGGTAGATCCTGGAGTAGCATAGGGATAAGCTTTGCCAGTAGGAGGATTTGAGGCTGCCAAGTTAATTTTCTGCTTCCCATTAAGTAAGAGATCTTCTACAAGCTTATCACTATCATTTTTGTTACTATGATAACTTTGATTGTTCAATTTATCCTGCATGAATCTGTTAGCTTTTTTTAAAACAATATTACTGTCATGAAAAATTAAATTCCATAACTGAACACCATTTGTCTCCTTACCAATGTGCAATCTTTGATTTCTCTCCCTCCATATATAGTAAATACAAGCAGTCAAGAAAACACAGGCTTTTTTGAAATTAGTGGACTTGGGCTTAGTAAATTTAAGAATATACTCAACACTGTCTCTAATGTCAAGCGAGGAGAAATGATGATTAAAACCCAAAATATTTTTTGCATTAAACCATATGAACTGAGAATACAAACATTCAAAAAACAGATGTTTGGAGCTTTCAACTTCACTTTTACAGAGCAAACAAATTTTTTCAGAGTTTATATTCCATTTACAACACCTATCTCTAGTAGGCAATTTATTTAGGAGAGCAAAATAGGCACAATGTACCATCTTGGGGCAATTTGACTTGCTCCAGATGACTTTGTGCCAATCCAGTTCTACCTCATCTCCTTGCAAAACTTCCCAAACTTTTTTGAAAGAGAATTTATTTTTAGAACTAAATTTCCAAACCCAGTGATCTTTGTAGCAGTTTTGATCAATATGAATATAGGAAATGGCATTTCTAAAGATCAAAGCTGCTGTGTTGTTATGAAAGCTCCAGACATTGTTAATGATTATTTTATTTACATTATCAGTAACACCACCTAGGACATGAAGATTACCCCAACCTAACAGGTTAATTAGAGAATTACCATTAATCCATGGGTCAAACCAAAGGCTGGTTTGATTACCATCTTTTATTTTCCTGTAGATAAAATTCCTTCCCATGTCCCTACAGTCTAAAATGTTTTTCCAAATAACTGAATGGTGATTTTCCTTTCTAGCCAGCCAAAAGTTTTTCTTTTTTAAGTATTTTGCATTCATCCACCTAGCCCAAAGGGATTTACCATCCAGAAATTTCCAAAACAATTTCAACTTACTTACATCAGCTATGTCACTAATTTTTCTAAGCCCAAGACCACCAAATTTCCTAGGCTTGCAAACTCTATCCCAAGCAACTTTATGTTGCTTGCCTCTCCAAATGAAATTAGAACACATTTTATCAATTTTATGAATGACACTAGCAGGGATATTATGAGTTTGAACCCAGTACATGATCATAGCTGTAATAACAGTATGAGTGAGTTCTATTCTGCCTGCTAGGGACAAAAGCTTACAAGACCAACCATTAAGCTTATTTTGAATCATATCAATTAATCTAGAGCAGTCTCTATCATTAATCTGATTAGAGCTTAAGGGAAGACCAAGATATCTAACAGGAAGATTTCCTTCCTTGAATTTTAAAAGCTGAAGAATTTCATGCTTAATTAAAACATCTTTGCTGAAATAGATTTTTCTTTTATTAGCATTAACAGCTAGACCAGCATACTTTTCCATATTTTCCAAAATTTGAAAAACAGCAGTGGCACTTTTTTTGTCAGCCTTAAGAAATAAGAGCATATCATCTGCATAAAGTAAGTGTGTGATGTGAGGTTTTACTCTATTAATTGGTTTGATGTTTCCCCTTAATACTTCCAATTCCATTTGCATGGAGAAGTATTCCATAACAATAGAGAATAAGTAGGGTGACAGAGGGTCACCTTGCCTTATTCCTCTATTGCTGTGTATAAATCCTTTGGGGGATCCATTAACCATTACAGAGTAAGTAACATTACAAATGCATTCTCTAATCAGCTCACAAAATCTGGTATCAAATCCCATTTTCTGCATTAAGTAGATGATAAAATTCCTGTTGATCTTATCAAATGCTTTATGCAGATCTATTTTTATACACATGAGATTTTTCTTTTTCATATTGAAGTTCCTAATCAATTCAGGGGCTAATAAAGAATTATCTGATATCAGTCTGCCACGAATAAAAGCACTCTGATTCTCAGAGATGATGAATTTAAGAAAGCCTTTTAGCCTATTGCAAAGAAGAGTAGATATTATTTTATAAATAAAATTGCAATAGGCTATAGGCCTATATTCATCAAGTCCAATAGGGTTCTCTACTTTTGGAATCAGTGTTAAAAAAGTATGATTTGTGTTTTTTAATAACTTACCAGTATTGAAAAATTCTAATACTGAATCACATAACACAGAGTGTATTTCACCCCAATGTGTCTTATAAAATTTTGCACCAAACCCATCTGGTCCAGGGCTTTTGTCATTACATGCATTGAAAATGATATTCTTAATCTCTTCTTGCCTGATAGGGGCTAATAAAATATCAGAGCTATTTCTGTTAGCTACAAATTTGAATTCAATGTCAGGAAACAAAGAAGGATAATTATTGGTGTTAAACAAAGAGGTGAAAAAATTAATAGCCTCTTGCTCTAACTTTGAGGCTTCATTAATTACCAAACCATTTACATCTATTAACTTACCAATATTATTTCTATTTTTCCTGCATGACATTTTAGTGTAAAAAAATTTACTGGACACATCCCCAGAAGTAAGCCAGTCAACTTTAGCTTTCTGCTTAAGATTTATAGTGCTAATGTGAAGAGCATTGACCAATTTAGATTGAGCATTAAAAAAATTCTCAGCCTTGGTCTTGTCTGAACTATTATTATCAAGATCATTCTGAAGCTCTTCACATTCATCCCTGATAGCTTTGATATCATTTTTATTTCTAGCAACATTCCAAGATTTAAGATTAGATTTAACTAACTGCAAAGTTTTATTGAATTTGTACTGAGCAGTTCCAAACAAAGTATTAGACAAGCTTTTAGACACTGTTTCTCTATAATTTTTTTCATACACCCAACCATTCACAAATCTAAAGGGGGAATTAATAAAGTTCCCTTTACCTGTGTTGAGTGAAACAATTATAGGTGTATGATCACTTGTGTTTTGAGGCAATGTACTACACTTCACATTTGAAAAGAGATTGATGAAATATTGATTTAATAAGACCCTATCAAGCTTACAGTGAATATTTCTGAATTCACCTGATTTCCAAGTGAATCTATTACCATGAATGATAGGCTCTATTAGACCTGATTTCATTACAAATTTAGCTACCTTTTCCAGTTTAGAGAAGGGGACAGGATTCCCTCCTCTTTTTTCAGAATTATGAAATATAGTATTAAAATCCCCAATCAACATCCATGGCATGTTAATAGTATAACTGAATTGCTCAATACAATTCCATAGCATGAGTCTGTCATTTTCAAAATTAGAGGCATAAATAAAAGTGATTTTTATAACAAGACCACCCTTATTCTGAAATGTGCAGTGAACATACTGCTGATCAATAAAAAAACTGATGAGATCCCAAATGACAGGATTATATAAAACCATAATCCTACCATTTCCTCCCATCAGATTATTATTGATAATGCTCCAATTTGATAGACTTCTAGCTTGAAGCTCATTAATCCTGATATCACTAAGTTTATGTTCTAGTATCCCTATAATACTGGGTTTATGAACATGTAAGAAATTGGCAAAATCTAATTGCCTTTCAGGGGAATTAAGACCCCTGATATTCCAAGCAATAATATCCATTAATAAAAAAGATAAGGAAAAAGAGAAATGGATATTACCTCTAAGGTGGACCACTGAACTTTCTGTTGTCCACTCTAACCTCCTTCTGTTTACCACTTCTTTTGAAAATTGTGAAATCAGAAGTCTTTAACTGTTTGTCCCATTTGGTGTTTTTATTAATATACTTTTTCCTGAAATCTTGATCTGTAGAATCCTCTGTCTCTTCTACAGTGCTTATTTCAGATAAACTTCTAGTCCTGCCTTTCTTCCTCTTTTTTGTTGGGGATGCAGGTTTTGATGATTTGGGGGCAACTATTGAGTTCACAGCTTGCTGGATGCTATCTTCAGTTATAGCAGATGGCTTTATGGGGGCAAGATCAGAAGCTAGCAAGCCAAAATCAGTGAAAATAGGATCAGCGGCTAGGAGTTCACTACAATCTATCTGTTTTCCTTTTGAATTTTTATTATCAGCTTTTGTAATTAAACTTGGGTTCTCCTTTGGGGGGGAGGACTCAATGACCTTTTCATTTTTGTTCCCCTCTGTGTTGTTGTGTTGTTTGCTTGGTTCTGAGATAATTTCTTGATGAACTGAGGGAGTATTGCTTAATCCTTCCTCTGCTTCATTTTGACTACAGCCAGTTTGTAAGTTCATATCTGGACTTGCAGCTGCTTTTGCTTGCTGAGTTGAACTATCTGCTTTATACCTTTGCTGAGCTGATTGCACAGCCATGTAATCCTTATCAGCTATGTGAGCCTCAGTAGAGTCAACATTCATATCATCAGAGTTGATGCCATTTGATGGCCTAGCATGCTTAGTAGAATCATCAGGAGATTCATGTGAATTTGTTCCAATATCATTATGATCAGGATGCGATCCAAGATTGGTTGATTCTTTAGGATCTTTGTTCGAATCTTGATTATATACACAATTTTCTAATGAGTGCCCAAAGCACTTACATGACTGGCACCTATCCGGAATTAACTCATATGAAATCTGCTGTGTTATGACTTCCCCATCCGGCATGAAAACTGTTGCCTCATTGGGGAGGTCAGCATCCGCTCTAATTTCCACAAGAACACGAGCATAACTCAAACGTGTCTCTTTGGCAGTTTGCTCATCCATTTTCAGTGGGGTGCCAACTAAGCTTGCTATTCCGCTAAATATCTCCTTATCCCATAAACGTAAGTTCAACTCAGGAAGTCGGATCCATACAGGCATCGTGTTCAGAATGTCACGATCCAGTATTGATTCTTTGGTCCATTTCTTTAAGATGATAAGTTTACCATTAATGAAATAAGGTCCACCTTGCAGAAGTTTTGCACAATCTTCAGCGTTAGTAAAACGGATAATGAAGAATCCGTTTTCACGCGTGAAGATTTCGAATGTCCCTGTCGGATTCCATGTGCGTACAACGAAGGCCCTAAAATGATGATATGGGGGGCGTTTGCCAAACACATAGGCGACAACACTGAGCCTCCATTTGCTCTCGGTTCTGAAGCTAGCCTCCTCGGAAACAATAACCCCCTTTTCTCCAATAGACTCGAACGGAGGAATATAACTAAGATCAAAGGAAGAGTCTTGTCCTCCAGTTTTAACCATATCCGCCCATGATGAAGCCTTTAAGCCTGTAGGCAGGAATTGTTTGTGTTGTTGTTGTGGTTCTTGACCATTTCTTGATATAATTCTGGATTGGGTTTCACTTCTTGATTGAAATCTTTCTCCATTCGAAGCCGGGAACGGTTTTTGCCTTACTTTAACAGGGATTTCAGATGATCCGCCTGCCCCTTGCTTGATGTGTGTGTTTAAACCATTAGTTCCGTGTTGGAGTTGGCCTTGGCCAATAACTTTCTTAGGGTTTATGACAGATTTGGGATTTTTCTTTCGATTTACCCTAGTGAACCCATCCTCATCGACCAGAAAATCCGGGGGAGGACGAGGAGTGCTAGCTGAAGAATTAGGAGGAGGTTGAGGTGATGAAGAAACCCCTTTCTGATTAGGGTTGTTGTCAAAAATAGGATTGAGAAAGGACTTAGCAGCCATGGCTGTTTTTCCACTATGGTGCTTTCTATTTTTGGTTTGTTGTCATCTACAAATAAGAAATAAACTTGTAATGGGAGAAAGCTTTATTTATTGATTGTTGTGATAACTTTGTATAAGAAAAAGGAGAGAATACATAGTATGTATTTATAATAAGTTAGCCCCAACGGCTATTACAATATTTCCTAAAAAAAGGAATGTTGGGCTAAAAGCCCAATGTGTTGTGTAAATCTGATTGCGTGGTGAACACGATGTAAAGACTGGATGTGAACACGATGTAAAGATCGAATGGGTAGGATTTCTCAGAATATCTAAATGCGTTAATATTTATTACTTTTATTTTTTTTGCTAAGAGTAGATAAATTGAATGAGACATTTGATGATGAACTGCACCTAATGTTTTAGCTGACAGTTATATATAGGAACTTTTTAAAGCTAGGATTTAAATTGATGGCCTTTAGTTTCATAGTAATTACAGTAACATAGAGTAGAGTGTATCATTAAAAAAATTACGTAATTAAGAATCTGTATTTTCACTATTCTTCGCATATGATTCTATCATTAGGATCTATTATACTGACTTATTTTGGCACCGCATGTCTGTAAAAAATTGCTTATCGAAGCTCTACACGAGAGCTCCAAGTTATATATCTTTTGAAGATGTGTTTGATATTAGTCAAGAACATCTCATTGATCCTTGCTTACCTGCATTATGAAAATGTGATTAACTTCAATAAGTGGTCGAGAAAGTTTTAATGGATGTGCCAGACGAAATTAACATTCTTGGTTATAGTTTTGCTAAACTATTACCAATTCTAAATAGATATAAATAAGAAATAATAAAGAAAGCACGGTGGGTACATGGTTTCCAAGTTTTCATGGGAGTCATCTGAGATAACTTAAAATGTCAATGTTTAAGCGTGCGTTTGATTTTGAAGGGAAAGAGGGTATTTGGAAGGGTTATTCGAACGAGAATTGTTGCGAACGGGGAATTTATCTTTTTTACGAAAGAGGAAAAGTTAATATTTTATTGTTTTGTATTTATTATTTTTATTGTTTGTGTATATATGTGTTTGTTGTCGAACAAAATAATAGAATGTAGAATATAAATTGCAGAATTAAAATTGCAGAATTAAAATTATGGAATACAAATTGCAGAGTTCAAATTACGGAATACAAATTACATATTTATAAAATACAGAAAACAGGCTACTGTGGTGGATACTAAGGCGGATACTGTGGTGGATACTAAGGCGGATACTGTGGTGGATACTGGGGTGCATACTGAGGTGGATACTTGGGGGGATTCATCTTAAACTGCCTGTATCGAAGTGCTTGCTTGCGAACCTTGATTTTAAAACGCAACCAGTTTGATGCTTCATCATCAGGAAAAATCATGAACATTTCTTGAGTATCCTTACTTGTGAGAATTGATGTTGTGTGGGTTATGTCAATACCATCAAATGTTCTTGCATGGTCTATTGCATGCTTCACAATCGGAATTTCAATAGACTGTGGGCTTGTAATAGACGAGGGTGAATTACTAGCACTCGTAGATGGATTTGAATTTGGACTGTCGGATTCAGAACGAGCTTTCTTGCTCAATTGGCTGAAGTGTATCATATCAACAATTTCTTCCACCTTGGAAGAAGTTTCAATTCTTCCTCTTCTGCCAAAACGAGGTCTAGATAAAGAACCTGCATCCCATGGTTGGTTAGGAGGCTCATGAAATGATTGTTGAGTCTGGATGACTTCAAGTGGCACTTGAGATTCATCAAAGAACGTAGGTTGTACAAACTCGGGTGGAGGAGAAGTTGGCTTTGGTTGTATGTTCTGACTTGTAGAGCCTGGAGTGTAAGCGCCAGAATCTGTTGCAATACTATTGTCGAAAATTTACTCCAGTTCGGTCAAATTTTCAATTGGGCACGTCTTGTACTTCAACACCATAGGGTCATACTCCTTAATAGACGTTTAAAGTGTAAAATTGTAGATGAAATACAGTACTAAGCTTGTAAATTACAAAAATGGAGTTAAAATGTTTTACTGCCACTCGATCAACCCACCAAATTTCGCTTCCACTGACTGTTCCGTATTAAGGATTCCATCTGGCGCCCATTTTGTCATTTAAATTGCGCCATACAGTCCATTTCTTATAAGCCTCGTATTTAGCCGTCACTTGTTCAGTAGAGACTGATATCTCATTCGGTGATGTAGCTAAATCCTCTAGTGAATCTTTTTTTGTTCTTTCCAACAGCTTGGTAAGCATCAACAGATATACGGAGAAACTCTGAAATTGCAAACGAAGATCACACTTTCGGAAGTCGGCGAATTGTTGCTTTCGGACGAGTTACTTCAGCCATTGTTGATGGAAAATTAAAAAATTGTAGTGTTTGAGGTGCGGAATGTTGAAGGATATGGGGTAGAAATTGGTTGATTTTATAGGATGGAAAAAACAGCCGTTAGAAATATTTCAGTTGGCGTCCGAAGCCATGTCCAACCCATCTGACGCATCAGATGTGAAAGCTTCGATTCCAACCGTTCAGCTCAACTGGGCAAAGTTGTGGGTCTCATGTTAGACGCGTCTGACGCCGACGCCGATGGAACCTGCCCCTTCCAGAAATCAAACGCTACCTAAATATTAGCCTGGAATTGTAATAGGTTGTATATGTGAAAGATGTTGTAGTGTTGTCAAATCAATACAAATTCAAAAGCAGGGTATCAATGATACCCGTTGTGAAATTAATTTAGGAACCTTGACTTAATGTGAATAGATCCAAAGTAGGAGGACCAATCAAAATAGTGGAGTTATTTTAAATAAATGTCGGTTATTTTTTGGATATTTCAGTCAAAATACTAGAGTTATCTTGTAAAAAACTTGGTTTTTTTTTTTTTTTTTTTTTTTTGTATTTTGTATTTTGTATTTCTAGCCGATTCGTTAGAAAGGAAATAAAAAAATACTATGCAGTCTTTGAGTAATGAATTATTTTTAACAATAGAGAATTTATTAATGGAATTTGAAAACGACCAGTGTTCTGGGTATATGGAGGTTTGAGTACCTAACTTAGGGCCTGTTTGGCAACTATAAGCAGAATTGCTTCTGCTAATACGATAAGTGCTTCTACTTTTTAAAAGGCAAAAAGTCTGTTTGGTACAATAACGACTTATAAGTCAAAAAGATAAAAAGTCAGTATGAATAGAATTATTATTCATAATAAGCATTAGAATCGTAAAATAAAGTAAATATAACATAATTCAAATTTTAGAAGTACATTACAATAGTTAACAAAAATCATACAATTCGTATTACAAAATATAAATTATTAAATATATGAAAACTTATCCAAACCTAACATAGGTACATGCACGTAGTTCTGACATAAATAAAGCAGTTAAGTCTACTTTAAGTTACAAAATTAAAGAACAAACCACACAATAGATATAAGTTGATCTCTTACACAGATTCCAAGAATTACAATAGAAATATTGAAAATCCTTAAAAGCATATTGAACCAAAAATGGTAAATGATAAAACGCCGCCATGCCTTGTCGAAATTGTTCTCTTTTGTTGTTGAAATCTTGTTTTTCTCCTCGAGTTGAATCCACTTCAACCAAACTTTGATTATCTTGAATTTGTGTGGAAACGGTTTGATTCTCATCTTACTCTTATCCACACCTTTCTATTCTCCTACTCCTCACTACCCGTTTCAATACAAAGATGTAAAAACTGAATTTTGCACATTACCAAATAATTCAATAATAACTGAAGCAATCATGGGTTTCTCCATGTACAAGCATACCCCTCTTCATCCAGTAACTGTTTAGGCCATCTCGTCTGCAAAAACAGTTATACATTTCTTTTGAACATTTTAATTTTTACTTGTTTCTTTGCATGTGCACATCTATCAGCTAACTTTTTTTGCAGCTTAATTATTTGGAGAAGTGCTCTTCTTAGAATAGAAGCTTGTCTCAGTAAAAGAATACACGTATTTACATCAGTAGTGTATTATTTTTATTCTCCCTGCTATATGTTAGTCAATTGGGCCGAGCCCACTATTGCAAAGTTGTAATATAAATACAATGCCTTATGTAACGTAACTATCATCATTCATTTGAAAATAATAATCTCTTTACAAGTTTACTCTCTGTTTCACATCCTTCTTCAATATCTTGAATCTGTTGTAATCTTTAACTTGGTATCAGAGCTAGGTTGCTCACTGGAATCTGATTATCTGTTTCAAGGTGATCAGTGCATTGTGTCCATCAGTTAGATTTCATCATCTGGACACCTTCATCAAAGATTCAAGAATCTTATCATTTAAAGGTTTGTTGCTTTCAGTGATAAACTGTGCCTCGCCTAGTTCATCACACTGGCTATAGCAGTTCATCAGAGAAAGGTTGCGGTATTAAAAGTAAATCCAAACTCTTAGAGAAAAACCGATCAAGAACATCAAGAATTTACACAGTTGAAGATAAGTACCTCCAGGAAGACATTTCAGAAATCAAATTTCACTCAGTAAAAGAAATTTCATCATAAAAGTCTCAAGTAGGCTGCATATTTCAACCGTGCACTGTCTTGCTATTCACAATTCAAGGTTTTTCTAGTTCAGAATTTCTCATACCTTTTTTTGTGCACCATTTTCTTGTTATTTTGCTTGTCATCATGTCGAATGAGGGAGGTATAACCAGTCCTAAAATGTCAAGCACTGGCGGTGCACAGAGCCGGTCTGAAATAGATCCTGTCTATGACTTGATGAAAGCCATTGTTAAACCCCAAAGTCAGTTGATTTCTGTTCAACTTGATGAATCCAACTTTTTACTCTGGAAAATGCAAATAGAAACAGCTATCAGAGGATATGGATTAGAGGATTACGTTCTTGGTACAAAAATAATACCTCCAAAATTTGTGCGAGATAAAGATGAGAGACTTGTACAAAATCAAGAATATATTGCTTACCAGAGACAAGATAGCCTTGTGTGTGCATGGATGATGTCATCCATAAGTACTTCTATTTTACCTCAATTAATTGGGTGTAAAACAGCCCAAGAAGTCTGGGCAGCAGTTGAGAGAAATTTTACTTCTCAATCATCCGCAAGGGTAATGCATCACAGAAGGCAATTGCAGAGTATTAGGAAAAATGACTTATCTATGAATGAATACTTGCTTAAGGTCAAGAACTTGTGTGACCAATTAGCCTCTGTAGGACACAAAATTTCAGAATCTAAACAGGTGTTGTATATAATTAGTGGTTTGGATCAAGAATATGAGGCTGTTGTTGCAATAATTTCAACTATGGAACCAACTCCTTCTCTGCAATATGTATATTCTACACTTCTATCTCATGAGGGAAGAATAGAACACAATAAAGCAATCAACCCAGAATTGGCTGTTAATTATACATTCAACAAGGGCAAACAACAACAACAACAAGAAAGAGGCCAAGGGTCAAGAAGTCAATTAAATAATCAGAGAGGGGGATCTTCTAATAGAGGAGGAAGAAGAGGTGGCAGAAATAACAGTAATAATAGGATAAGATGTCAGATATGTGAGAAATTTGGCCATAGTGCAAGCAAATGTTATTTTAGATATAATTCTAATTACACACCTTCTCAACAAGGCAACAGCAGCAATGTCAATATGATTAATGTGCAGAAAGAAGGCAATAAAGGTCAAGCAGAGGTGCTAAACACAGAAACTAATTCTACTGATGATGCTAACGATGACTGTTGGTACCGAGATTCAGGGGCTACAAATCATGTTACAAACAGTCTAAGCAATCTTAACTTGGGCAATAAAGAATACAAAGGTATGCAAAATCTTCTAGTAGGAAATGGTAAGATTGCACATATTACACACACAGGAAATGCAAGTTTAAGTGGACCAAAAGAACTTATTTTAAAAAATCTTCTAAGGGTTCCATCCATTAAAAAGAATTTATTGAGTTTTTCCCAGTTTGCTAAAGATAATAATGTCTATTTTGAATTCTATCCTAATTCATGCATTGTTAAAGATATACTGACTCAAGAAATTGTTTTGCAGGGTAGAGAATGTAAAGGGCTGTACAGATTTGATACTAAACATCATGAAAACCCTAATCACAATGTAAACAGATGTGTAATGACTGTTATGAATAATGCTGAACATTGTAATGAATTCAATTTGTGGCATTGCAAATTAGGACATCCTAGCTATAAAATTGTGAAACAAGTGATGAGCAGTAATAATATGTCTGTTCCCAATGATTCTAAATCAAATATATGCTCATCTTGCCAATTGGGAAAATCTCACAAACTTCCATTTCCAAACTCACACACTGTTTATACTAGACCACTAGAGTTAATTGCCACTGATTTATGGGGCCCAGCATCTATTAGTTCTGGTTATGGCTATAAATATTATATATCATTTATAGATGCATATTCTAGATTTACATGGATCTATATGTTGAAGTCTAAATCAGAAACTTGCAATGTTGTCATGCAGTTTATTAGCAAGGTTGAAAATTTGACTAACTTTCATGTTAGTTCTATTCAAACTGATGGTGGTAAGGAATTTCTACCATTAAAATCATATTTTGAAAGGAAAGGTATTAATCATAGAACTACGTGTCCATATACATCAGAACAAAATGGATTGATTGAAAGGAAACATCGA
>JASFAX010003090.1:0-43634 GCA_030737875.1 Allium sativum
AGACGCCCGACGGGCCATTACCTCCATTGGAGGTTCCGCTAGGGAAGTGTGAAAACATCTCGATAGATTATGAGGATAGATTACCTAGATCAAAGAAAGGGAATACGGGTAGGTGGCTCATAATGGGTAGACTCACGAAGAGTGCTCATTTCAGTCCGGTGAAGAGCGAGAGGACTGCATTATGGTTAGCAACGGTTTACCCTCAAGAAGTTGGCCAGTTTTGAAATAGCCTACAGGAAGCCATGGGTAGGCAACTGAATCTAGGTATGGCCTATCACTCATAGGCGGATGGTTCATTTCGATTAAGGATGAGTTATAGAAAATCACGTTTATAAGGGCAATTGGCAACGTAGATTGGTATTTTCAAGAAAAGTTCTGCTGCATGGAATACTTTATCCAGGATTCACTAGTGAATTTTGGAGAGCTTGCATGAAATCATGAGGTTACAGTTATGTTTAAGCCAAGTATACAGAAAGAAGAATAAGTGGAAAAGGAAGACGAGAGGCGATAATGAAATGAGTTCCAACTCGAATTGGGAAATAGGAGTTAGGAAGCCAAGAAATCATGAAGTAAAAGACGGTCAAAGCACAGTGGAGTTAAGCTCAAGGAAACGTGACTAAGAAGAGTGAAGACTAGATACGCGCGTCATATCTCTTTTTAAGAGTGCATCCTTGGTCCTTGTTTTCCTGGGGAGCTTGCTTGCAAGTTATCTTTTGTATATATCCTCTCGGTCCCATTCTCGATCTTATTTTTGTTGTAAACTCCATAAGAGGGTTATGACTCATTGGTTAGTACTATATGTCAGAGTTTGAATGGATTCCTTGTAATCCCAAAAGGAGTTTATCTTGCTTATCTTATAAGATCTCTTTTTAGCATATCTCTCTGTCCATGCTCATCTAGTTTATCTAGTTTATCGTGTTTATCTTGTCATGAGAACCTTAGGTAGAAACCCTTTGGATGAAACATGTATTTGAAATATGTTATGCTTGATGGTTGCAAGTGGTTGCAAGTGGTTGCTAGTGGTTACTCGTGGATGAATTATACACAATTAGGCACTAGATCGGCTCGCACACTCCTCATATTGCATATGCATGAGTGTTTATTCATGGATGAAAATTGTGTGTTATCACATGGATGTTGCATATGGATGAATGTTATGTGCACTCATATAGATACTATGAATTATGTTAGGAATTTGCATACATATGGATTCATTTCACTGACATACATATGCATTAAGGAGGTTTACTGTATCAGTAACCGCCTGATCTTTGCATTAGATAAGTACATATACACACACTTTTGTATATGTTCATACCACATTTAGAATCTTGTAAGGACAATGATTGCTCGTGGATGATGTTTTGAGTAGATGGATGATTGGATGGAAGGATACGTTCTTCCTAACTTGAAGATTTCGGGGACGAAATCCTTTAAGGAGGGGAGAATGTAACAACCCGTATTTTCAATAACCTGTTATAACATAAATTGAGGCAGAATTTAATTCTAAAATCTGAATCAAGGGAAACAGGCTATGCCATTGCGTTCGTCTCGGAAAAATACGCGAAATAGAGTCCGAGTTTTCGAAAATCGGAGTCCGTATGACCCAGTTAAGGCCCATTGAAGTTTTCAGAAATTACCATAGTAAAAACAGATTTAAATTTTAAATAAAAAAAAAGGATTAGAGCAAACTGGCGTCAGGCGGGAAAACTCCCGCCAGGACCCCCATGTCGACAGGCATGTCGACAGGGTCCTCAGGGTGTCGACTGCCCTGTCGACAGCCCTGTCGACACGGGGTGGCCGGGCAGTTTTGCCTGGGGCACCATTTCTGATCTGGGCTTGGTTATGTTGAGCTTGGGGGCCAGATTCGGTTTAGAGGGCTGAGATTGGAACTAGGGTTTAATCCTATGGTCTAAATCACTAGCCTAATCTATAAATAAGACCCTAACCTACCCTAAATCACTCATTATTCATTCTAGCAACTAAACTATGCCAAAATCAAAACTCTCATGGCCTCCACTCTCTTCATACAATTCCTAAACAAATTCCTAAGAGATATCCATGCATACAAGTGTATTTAGGCTTGTATGATCCTCTTTAGCTTGCATTAAAGTCTTGTTTCTCTATTGTCATCATAAAGGAGGAGTCTTGATCAAGTTTGCTTGCATTTTGGGGTTTTATTTTGTTGCATAAGGGGTTTCTTACGTTTGCTATACTCATTTGAGTCCGCATAAGCATTGTAAGCCCTCTTACCTTCATTTTAGAAACTCTAAAGTTAATATGTGATGAAAGTTGGGATTTATGCATGTTTAATGAGTTATGCATGCTTATGCGAGTTCACTATGTTATGTTATGCATGTTTAATGAGTTATGCATGCTTATGTGAGTTCACTATGCTATGTTACACATGTTTGATAAGTTATGCATGTTTATGCAAGTTCACTATGCTATGATTTGCAAGTTTAACAAGTTATGCATGTTTATGCAAGTTCACTATGCTATAATTTGCAAGTTTAACAAGTTATGCATGTTTATGCAAGTTCACTATGCTATGATTTGCAAGTTTAACAAGTTATGCATGTTTATGCAAGTTCACTAAGCTATGATTTGCAAGTTTAACAAGTTATGCATGTTTATGCAAGTTCACTAAGCCATGATTTGCTAGTTTAACAAGTTATGCATGTTTATGCAGGTTCACTAAGCCATGATTTGCATGTTTGACAAGTTATGCACGTTTATGCAAGTTCCCTAGGCCATGTTAGGCAAGTTTAACATGTTATGCATGTCTATGGTAATATGCAAGTTCACTATGCTAAGTTATGCAAGTCTAACATGTTATGCATGTTTGTTGTGATATGCAAGTTCATCATGTATAGTTCCCTCTTCCTATCCTTTATGCGTTATTACGAATATGTAAGCGATAGAATGACGTTGGGGGGTTTGGGTAAACTTAAAATACATGAAAATATAAGATTGGGAATTTACCTATTAAGTTAGGTCTACCCCTTGGGAATTTACCTATTAAGTTAGGTCTACCCAAGTATTTGTTGACTTGCAATTATGTTTTGAAATAAAGTGGACATGACACTTAGAAAACATAAGTGTGGCCAACTCGAGGTTGGGTTGAGTTTGTAGCGTAATTCTACCCGGAACCGACCGGCTTAACTAGTGGCTACAAACAATAGGACCCAATGTGAGAAGTTGGTCATGTGGTGCCAAGACCCGAGGTTAGACCAAGTTGTGGTGTAAATCTACCCGGAACCCACCGGCTTAACTAGGTAACCACAACAAAGTCTAATGTGAGAGGTTAAGGTGCATTAAATTAATTAATGCCTCATGATTAGGGTTAAGTCAGGGTCCACTAATACTTAACCGATTTGGGGATTCGAGGGATTGAAATGGGGATAAGTGTGAACTGTCGGTTACACTTAACCAATTTAATCCATTTGGGGATTCGAGGGATTGAAATGGGGTTAAGTGTGAACTGTCGGTTACACTTAACCAATTTAATCCATTTGGGGGTTTGAGGGATTGAAATGGGGTTAAGTTGTGAACTGTCGGTTACACTTAACCAATTTAATCCATGATTAGTGAAGGGTTAAATCGCACTTAACCCTCTTAGGAAACCCTAGCAACGTGGTCTGTTCCAGCAGTAATCCCAGTTTGGTATCATCACAACCCTAGAGGCTAGGCTAGGGCGGGGCACGATTACTGGACGGATGTAAGCGACCAAAGCGACGGCTGAGTGGTACAGCGGTGCGGGTCCAGGCGGGCTACGGACGTGCACGTAATCTGGTATTAGACAAACTCGAGGCACGGGTACCAGTAGGTTTGGACTGTGCATTATTGCTTCAGTGTCTGGGGTTGACACCCGAGGGCTTGATACACCCGAAGGTGGACCCAGCACAGTCTGACTACATCCATATGTGGGCCGTATGGACACCAACACTTGACGTGTTAGGCTTATAGGGAGCTGATCGACTAGACCGTTTGGTTGGACCTTATATTAAGGTCACTTCACGTTATTGGGTCAAAGCTTGGGCCCAGGGATCAATACCTGTTATGTTGGTTTGCTAGTACACCGTGGTGCAAAACTTAACCTTGTTTATGCGATGACACCTCTATCTATCTTGTGGTTAATTTATCATGCCAGTATGTTGTTATCTATGATCATCTCAGTTTCCATCATGCTGTTAACTTTACTAGTTTATAGACTGATCGTAGCAGGGCTTACTCAGTCTTTTTGACTGACCTGTTTTCTTTCGCCTCTTTTCTTCCGTTCCCCCCCCCCCTCCCCCCCCAGGTTCTCAGGGAGGGAATACAGGAGCCTAGCTTGGATCTTAGCTGCTTTCTTGGATAGCTCATGTATGCTTTGGACTTGAGCTCGCTATGGTTTTTCCACTTTGGGGATAGCTACTTTTATGTTTTTCCTTTTCAGTTTCAGATGATGTTATTTTATGTACTAGACTTGTTTATTTGGGAAATTGACATTTTTGATGTACCAGACTTGTGTTTTGGAATGGTTTAAAAATCTTCCGCTGTTTTATCTACTTACTCTGTTTATTTACATATATATATATGTCATGTCCTGCCTTGCTATATCATTATGCATATTTACCTTGTTTTAAAACGCCCCACCAAAGTCAGAGTTGCTTGCAAGAGCCACCCTGGCGGAGGTGGGGTGTTACATACTCCATGCAGTCTAACAATCTCTTCCACATATAATTGAGTCAGACTCTGAGTTGTTCTATTAGCTTTCACTAGAAGAAAACGTGCGTTCTTCATTAAATGATATACAATAACACATATGCCTTCATTACCTCTCTTAGTTCTAGGTAGACCATCAATAAAATCCATCGAAATAAGGTTCCACTTCCATTCCGGAATTTCCAATGGTTATAGCAATCCAGCAACCTTCTTCTGATCACTCTTAACTTGTTGGCAAGTTGAACACTTGCTAACATATATCGAGATATCTCTTTCCATAGATTTCCTCCAAAATGTACGTTTTAAATCTCGTCACCCCTAGATGGATTCTAAGCTTAGACTAGTGACATTCATGCAATACCTCTTTTCTATGCTCAGGAATATTCGGAACAAAAATTCGTCTTTACAATCTCATAACTCCTTTATTATCAATTAGAAAGTTTGAGGCTTCACAATCTTGAATCCTTTTGCTAATCCATTGAATAAACTCATTGTCCTTCCATAAAACAGAAATATTCTCGATCAACGAGGGCGTAATTATCTGATTAGCAATGATTGCTTTCTTCCTACTTAATGCATCCATCATAACATTTGCTTTCCCTAGATTATATAAAATATCAAGATCATAAACTGCAAGAAACTCCAACAAACACTATTGCATATTCAAATCTTTTTGGGTGAACAGATATTTCAAAGATTTATGATCTGCAAATAACTCGAACTTCTCACCCAATAGGTAATGCCTCCAAATCTTTAAGGCAAATACCACCGAATAACTCTAAATCAAGGGTAGCATATCTTTTCTCATGTGGCTTCAGTTGTCGACTAGGAAAAGAAACAACTTAGCCTCTTTGCATCAACACTGCGCCTACTCCTTCATGAGAAGCATCTGTATAGATAGTTAAATATTGATAGCCATCTATAATCATCAATACTAGTGCAGTAGATTATCTTTCTTTCATTTATTGGAAAGTTGCTTCACATTCAGACATCCAATTAAACTTGGCATGCTTCTTAGTAAGCTTCGTCAATGAACTGCATAACTACGAAAAATCCTTAACAAATATTCGCTAATAACTTGCCAATCCAAGAAAACTTCTAACGTCAGCATGCGTCATTGGCAACTTCCAAACCTGGATGGCAATAATCTTGCCTGGATCTACCGGTATCCCTTCCTTTGATACTACATGACCAAGGAATTTCACCTCTTCTTTCCAGAATATGCATTTAGAAAACTTGGCTTTTAATATATTCTTTCTCAGAATTTCCAATACCTCTTCTAAATGTCTGGCATGCCCACTAGCTGCCTTCGAAAAGATCATAAATCATCAATGAAGAGCAATACAAATTTATTTAACACTCCAGGAACAACAGATTCATTAAATCAACAAAATAAGCAGGGCGTTGCATAATCCGAACGACAATACTGACCACTCATAAAATAAATCTAGACCTCTGAAAGCTATCAAAGGAACATATTCTTCTGCAATTCTTAATCGATGAAAACCCATAGCTATGTCCATCTTCGAAAATACTCGCGCTCCATTCAAGCGATCCAATAAATCATCAATACGCACTAGTGAATATTTATCATGAGCGTTTGTTTATTGAGGTCTCGGTAATCCACACATAATCTGAGAGTACTGTATGACTTCGGAACGAACACCACAGCTGCTCCCAACTCGAGAAACTAGACCAGATTAGACCTTTTCATAAAAGCCGTCGAATTTGACTACTCAACTCTTCCTTCTCTTTCAATGTCATCCTACAAATTGCATGTACAACCAGCCTCCCATTTGGAACCAAATCAATTTTGAAATCAATCTCTCTTCGCGAAGTTAGGTTATTAACTACTTCAAATACATCCGCATAATTCTTAACAACATGAAAATTCTCTATCGAAGTGGAGGAGACCTCAAGAGAAGACCAAAATTCCTTTCTATCTGAATCTAGACCTTCACACGATATTGATATTAAATTTTCAAACTTTGTCTTCGCCTTAACAATCCGCTTAGCACATTTAACTTCCGCTTCATACTTCGTCAGCCAATCCAACCTAAGTATAATATCAAATTCAGTAAGATTCATGACGATCAAATCGAAGAAAAATTGATAATGAGATTAAAAGATGGGCAATCTACAATATAGACAAAGATCAAGGGAACCTTCAATCAGATTATTAACACTAATGAGCTCTCTAAGATATCTCAATTTTAAATTCAGTTTCTTGACCATGTTATTCGAAATAAAACTTTGTGATGCGCCTGTATCATATAATACTTTAATAGGAACATCCTTAATTGTAAGCGTACCTTCCAACATCTGTGTTTACACCAAAAAATGGCTTAAACACCAAAGGTACAAAAATTGTACTTCACCAATACGGTAGGGAAATAAATGGAGCCGTACTTAATAAAAATTGAAAATGAAAATGCGAGTAAGATAAAATAGAGACAAGATTTAGAGTGGTTCAGCCTTATATTAGGCCTATGTCCACTATGAAGGTGGCTTGCATTCTTATAACAGGGATGACAAAATACATAAACTCTTTTTTTTCATACATCTCTATATCCACTGAATATACTCTCATTCATACATTTCAATCCTGAGATTTTATGAGAGAATGGTAGAGTTTGAGGAGGATAAGGATGGGTGAATGATTGAGAAGGAGGATGTCTTTGTCTCCCCTAATTACAAGGTTGTACTTGACGCCATGGCCAAATGGGTGATGACACTTAGAGTGGAGAAGATGATCATTACTTCCTAGTGCTTAAGGAGTGACTGAGGATAGAATTTAGCATCACTTCGTGGTTTAAAAGATTAGATCCCCTTTACGCTGGCTGCCATGGTGAATTTATAGGTGAGCTCTCTTTAGTAAATGATCTGAAGTCTGTAAACACAGGCTATGGGTCGTTCATAACATGTTGTCGCCTAGGTGTAGCCAGCTGTTCATAGATGTATCCAGTTGTCATGTGTGAGCGACTCTATAAGAGCGAGCGTTTTGAGTAGTTGAGTGGGCGACTTTAGCCCGTGTTCTTAGGGCGTTGTTATTTCTGGCAATCGACGAGTGGTTACCTGATTCGCTTGATTGTGAAATGAGCAAGTGACTTTGATTGCTTCTATGAGGGACTTTATAAGGGTAGAACATGGGACTGGAATCAATTCTTCTATGTATCTTGCATGACTGATTCCCTTGTCCCAAGAGCGTTTGTCCGTCGCTGCCTTTGCACTATGCTATTTTCCTTTATGGTTGTGTTATATGGTCACTCCCGCCTATATTAAATGGACGACTTTCTTTGTTTTGATTCTCGGGCAGCTTTGTTCCGATATGAACGACTGACCTTTGCTTTCGCATCCAAATCACGACTCGCGTCTAGTTTTGGTTGAAGATATGGGCACATAAGACATCGCAGGTGCTAGTTTTGCATAGTTGCTTCCTATCTTTCGTGATTCATTTAAGTGCCTCAAATAACATTATGCATGACCGACCTTGATGGTGTCTGTCTGTAGCTTTTTCTTAGATTTCGTAACTCAATGTGCGCATGGATTTTTAGGGATCAACATTTTCACCTCGAAGTCCATAATTTTTTAGCGAAGAATTACTGGCTTCGACATGATTGATCGCAACATTGTTTGGTAGGTCTAATCTGCCTCATCAAAGGGTCGTTCATGCAAAATTTAAGATTTTTCCGTTGTGGTGGATCGATATCATCCCTTTCTATGAGTGCGAAGTCTGATGTGTCTTTTCATTATTGTGCAAACGGTCGAATTGTGGGATGCTAGCTGGAACTTGATGGAAGCATTAAGTTGATGTGGCGAGAATGCTCTGGATGTCCGCCTTTTAATCTACCCTTTTATTTACCTTTAACCTTATTTATTTTACCTCTTTTCTTCGAGAAATTCTTTCATTTGTAGCTATGATTCCCCAAGGGTTTTACCAAGTAATCCATGTTTGTTATTCTTGCCTTGGCTTTTCTCCAAAATGTTTCGGCTTCCTTATCTCATTATTTTGCTTAGTGCTTGCAGAAGCACCTGTTTACCTCGAGCAAATTCCTTTTGGATCTGAAGCATCATGATCTTTTTGGGTGAGTTTTCCCTTTATTTTGCCTCATTTTGCTTGAGTACTTATATATTACCAGGATAGGGTGTTCTAAGGGTGGTCTAATTGTATTAAATATGAATTTGGGATTTTGGCAATAGTCAAGTTTTGTCTAGCAAAGATACCGTTTTTGTAATTATCTTGAAGAGTCTGAACCGCCTGGTGGCTCTCTTTGAAATTTTGGTATTGGTATTGCTTATAAGTTGTTTGAGGGAATGCTCCAGGATTCTCTGGTTAAAATTTTTCTGTTCATGTCTGAGTTTGGCTGGGCTATTCTCAATCATTTATGGTTGTTATTTGAGCTCATATTGATTTTCCTTTAAAATAGGTCGCCCAAGGATGGAATTCTTCATGTCTAGGAGACTTAGGAAGAAGTCGACGGGAAAGGCTGGTAGCAAAAAGAGGCTTCAAGGTAAAAAAAATATGGATGCAACTAATATTCAAATCCATCGTTCATTGAATGAACTCCCTATCCCAGATGTTGAGATTGCTCTTGGTCGCCCACCCGCGGCTTCTTCGTCCATCACTCTAAACCCCGCAACTGTCCGGAGACCTCTTTGTGTTCCCAATCCTTGTCATCCTGAACTTGTTGAGCAATTTGAGGATTGGTGCCCAGCTGTCACACTCTCTGATGTGTATATAGATCCATTTGATAGATGGATTATTGCAGGCAAAATGGATGCTATAAAGGATTGCATTTTGGCTAAGTTCAATCAGTTGGAGGCACGTCTGAATCTGGTTGAAGACCTTATCATAAATGTCAGGGATTACATTGTAAAGTAATTAGGTGCTTGACATTCTCTTGTTGAAGATCTTCAGAAAGCAAATAAAGAGAATGTCGATCGACTCCATGCTCTGGAGAAAGACAGGCTCGAGCTCGTCAAGGCTCTTGAATCCAGGGTGAAGATCATTTCTTATCTCATCTGAATGTTGTGGCTTGCTGGTGTTTTACCTTTTGTTATTTTGGTTTTAATTTAGGGTGATATTTCTAGTCTGGCTTGTGTATGCGGGGGCCAGCCTCGCTTATTATCGTACGTTAATGTTAGCGACAATTATGGCTTGCTTTGGACCTTAATGTGCTGTGGTTTTTGTTATGTAACCCAACTATCTTTGTGTTAGTGCGTCGTATGTTGCACCTTTATTTTGATTGATGCGTTTGGTCGAGCGCTCTGTTAATCGTACGGCTGCACTCAATTTTTGTGTGTGGTCTTGACTATTTATTCAAGCCCCAAAATTTATTATTTATCGTAGGTTATTACATGTTTATATTATTATAAACGTGTTTGTTGTCTTTTATTAAGTTGTATTCAACCCCGCGCCTGACTGACCTAGCGAACCAAGCCCTTCGGAGACTGGTTTTGAATACGTGCCCCCTGGGGAGGTCTTAGATTATATATTTTCGATCCATTCTAGGCCCTGTTTGATAAGATTATTTTAGTTATTCAAAAAGATCCTAGAATGGATACCCCCTTTCGGCTAGGATTTCGGTTACCCCTTTGCGGCTAGGATTTCTGTTACCCCCTTGCAGCTAGGATTTATGATTGCATTGGTCTTTCCAGCATGTTTGTGGGTCCTTCCGATAATAGGACTAGTGTTTTCAAGCCTAGAACCTCTTTTTTTGCATTGCCCCTAAGAGTTGGACATTTTTCCTTGCTACCGAATTTGGTTTTGGTTTGAAGAGTTCGTGTCCTACACCTGACAAGGCGCCTCTTTAGGGCTAGAAATTTTATCCGTGGGACAGATTTGGTAATATTCTTGCATCTCCACTGAAGCCTGACGCCAATCCCATGAATGGATGTTTGCTAAGAATTCGGCATATTTCATAATGAGAGGTGCAGCCTTTTGACTCGTTGTTAGTTTGTTCTCTTGAGGTGATGTGTCTATTCACCCCATTTGATCTTGCTTGATGTTTGTGGTTCTCAAGATGCTTTGTTTAATATGTGCCTTGAGACTCTTCTCGTCACAGTTCAACTGTATATGATCAATTTCTTTTACCATGCCTATATTCCAAGAGATCGTTTTTTTAGCATGAACTAATAAGTATGTTACTCAGGTAGGAACATAATTAATTTTTGATGCACAAACTTTTTGCAAGTAAACCATTATTTAACATGAACATAGCGAATAACAAAGCAGGGTAAAGCGATTTAAGTAATAAGACAAAACCGGAGTAGTAAAGCAATGTAATGGGGGTTCTAGTTCAAAACTCCATTATAAAGACACCAGTTGCTGATCTTCAAGCGAGCGTTTGCTTTGGACTAGTTTAGGCCTTTTCTCTTTAAAGCTTGTTGCCCCTTGTTTCCGGAGAGCCGGAACAACATTCATAGTCTTGTACATATTGTTGTAAATGGTTTTTCTGATTAGTCCCTCGATTACTGACTTCAAGTGCCTATAGGCATTGGTATCATGTCCTGGCTGTTTTTGGAATTGACAAAATCTTCATGACTTCACAGTGACATTTTTGACCTGCCTTTGTTTTAAGACCCGGTACCTCTAGGTGTTCTTCGTTGCCATAAAGATATTTCCAATAGTACCATTAAGGGGAGTGAACTCAGAATTCGTGAAAAAGCGTAGTTTCTTTTTTGCCCGATTGTCTTTCCCTTCATTACTCCTTTTCTGACTATTAGTGCTACTTTGCACATTTCCTTTCTTCTCTATCTTTCCATATTTCGATATTTCTTCAATTCTTATGCATTTTTCATCTTTGTTGAGTAATTGTTCAAGTGTACTTTGTTTCTTCTTCTTGATCCACCACCCCAATTCAGTCTCTTTACACATGCCCGCTTTCAGTTCCATTAGGACTAGACGGGGATCGAAATTCTTGACTTCAGCCACTGCCAAATCAAAGCGAGTGAGAAAAGCTTTGATGGACTCTCCTGGCCTTTGTTGTAGTTCACTTAGCTCCATAACATCCTGAACTCTGGGTGCCTGGGATTGGAACAACTTGCTGAATAGTTTAGCCAGGGTAGTGAAATCGTCCACAGACTGCGGCTGCAGCTTTGTAAACCATAGGTAAGCCACCCCTTCCAGATAAGTTGGGAAATGTAAACACTTGATTTCATCGTTAGCACATGCCTCATTCATATACTGGTCATATTTACACAGGAATATATTAGGGTCGCTTGTCCCATTATAGGATTGCAACGCTGGAGGTTCCTATATTTGTGGATATATAGTCTTCTTAATCCTTTCGGTGAGTGGGGTTTTAGTCGGGAAAGATTCCCATTCTTTTCGATCATCCTTCTTCTTTAGACTTTCCTGCACAAATGCACGCGCCATTCCTAAAATGTATTTTCGCTCCCTGCTCTGATCCATGGATTCAACGCCTTCTTCCTTACCAATTTTTGGTCTGGATGTGTTCTTATGACCTAGAGTCAAGGAATTTGGGCATTGTTTCGGAAGAGACACCCTTCTAATGGTGGGACTATATATCCATTTCACAGTTGTGCCGTCAAGGTGGTCATGCACAGGTGCTTTGTTCTCTCCATAATCCAGATTAGTGTGACGCACAACTTTCTAAATGGAATTATGCTGTTTTGAGCTTAAAGCAGAGAATTCTGCCTCTAGCTCGCAATTCGTTCGAGCGAACGAAGAACAAGTGCCACTCAGCGTGGCTTTTGCGGTGGCAGCTTGAATAGCGAGTATTTACTCAAGTTTCTTCATCATTGCAATGTTTGCAATAGTTATTCGACTCGTTAATCTCGTCATTGCTTCTTCCAATTCTTTCCTAGTTACAGTTTCTTCAATTTCAGGCGGCTCTCTTGCCCCGGAATGGGTAGTGGGTGACGTGATGGTGTTAACACTGTTGTTGAGGCTGTCGACTTTGTCAGTGACTCCCCTCAGCATGTCCATGACTCCAAGCACAGTTTTTCCTAGAAAATCCCATTGGACCTTAATGGGGAAAGAAGCAAATACGACCCACGGTGGGCGCCAAAATGTTTACACCAAAAAATGGCTTAAACGCCAAAGGTACAAAAATTGCAATACGGTAGGGAAATAAACGGAGCTGTACTTAATAACAACTGAACATGAAAATGCGAGGAAGATAAAATAGAGACAAGATTTAGAGTGGTTCAGCCTTATATTAGGCTTACGTCTACTATGAAGGTAGCTTGCATTCTTATAACAGGGATTACAAAATACATAAACACCCTTTTTCATACATCTCTATACCCACTCATTATACTCCCATTCATACATTTCAATCCTGGGGATTTTATGAGAGAATGGTAGAGTTTGAGGAGGAGAAGAATGGGTGAATGATTGAGAAGGAGGATGTCTTTGTTTCCCCTAATTACAAGGTTGTGTTTGACGCCATGGCCAAATGGGTGATGGAACTTCGAGTGGAGAAGATGATCATTACTTCCCAGTGCTTAAGGAGTGACTGAGGATAGAATTTAGCAGCACTTCGTGGTCAAAAGATTTGATCCCCTTTACGCTGGCAGGCATGGTGTATTTGTAGGTGAGATCTCTTCAGGAAATGATATGAAGTCTGTATATACAGGCTATGGGTCGTTCATAACATGCTGTCGCCTAGCTGTAGCCAGCTGTTCATAGCTGTATCCAGTTGTCATGTGCGAGCGACTCTATAGGAGCGAGGGTTTTGAGTAGTTGAGTGGGCGACTTTTGCTAGTGTTCTCCGGGTATGGTTATTTCTGGAAATTGACGAGTGGTTACCTGATTCGCTTAATTGTGAAATAAGCGAGTGGCTTTGATTGCTTCTATGAGCAACTTTATAAGGGTAGAACGTGGGACAGGAATCAATTCTTCTCTGTATCTTGCATGACTAATTCCCTTGTCCCGAGAGCGTTTGTCCTTCGCTTCCTTTGCCCTATGCTCTTTTCCTTTATGGTTGTGTTATATGGACGCTCTCGCCTATATTAAATTGACGACTTGCTTTGTTTTGATTCTCGAGCGGCTTTGTTCCGATATGAGTGACTGACCTTTGCTTCCGCGTCCGAATCACGACTTGCGTCTAGTTTTGGTTGAAGATATGGGCACATAAGACATTGCAGGTGCTTTTTTTGCATAGTTGCTTCCTATCTTTCGTGAGTCGTTTAAGTGCCTCAGATAACATTGTGCACGACCGAACCTGATGGTTATTATTCTGTAGCTTTTGCTTAGATTTCGTAACTCAATTTGTGCGTGGATTTTTAGGGATCAACAATCTAGCCTTCCCCCGCTAGTAGAAGTCGTTGGAGCAGGTGCCACATTATACACATGAGCTTCTTTGGACTTATTCAGCAATGGGAAATTTTGGGTTGATGTGCCCCCTTCTTGTGGCAATTGTAGCATTCCCTGTTATCTCGACGTCTCTGGCCAGATTCAGATTCATTCCTCCTTGGCCTCTTGGGAGCTCTGCAATCCCTAGTCCAATGCCCATACTGGTCACAGTTATAACATTTGATCCACTTTAATTTATCATCCTTGAGCTTTTCTTCTTCTGTCTTACTTGCCTCAGGGTTCTTGTTCAAAGATTTTCTTTTATTGCTAGAATAACTTCTTTCCTTATTTCCTGAGCATTCTTCTTATCAATATTTTTATATCAAAAAGCCATTTCAACTATCCGAGCAAATAGGAGACTTATATAAGTTGTCACTCTGCTTCGATACCTTCTCTGAAGACACTCAATGAACCTCTTTTTCTTCTTAGTCGGATTCTAAATTAGCTCTGGACCGAAACAATGGAGTTCATTGAATTTGTTCACATACTCATGGATGGTCTTGTCCCCTCGCTTGAGATTAGCAAACTCATCGTATAGATGCTCGGCTTCTTCTTAATGAACAAACCTTTGCTCGAAAATTTCTTTGAACCTTTCCCAAGTCATTTTACCCTTGGATTACCTACTGTAATAGCTTCGCACCAAATCAGGGCTTCATCTTTGAGCAACCAGGTTGCTAGAAGCATCTTTCGATTATTAGATAATTCTAAGCCTTCAAAGATTTGTTCACAAGATCTCATCCAGGCTTGAGCTTCAATTATGGATTCCCTACCCAAAAATGGCACTATGCTCAAGTTCTTTTATTTCTCAGCAAGCATATATAAATCGAGTTGTTGTCGTTGAGGCAATACTGGTGCATTAACAACTCATGCAGGGTTGGGCTGCTGATTCTCAACTGGAACATCTCCCCATTTTCTTCCTCTACCTCTTCTGCCTCTTCCTCTGCCTCTGCCACTCATTTTCTTTTATGACTGCAAATAACAAGAAAAGAGTCAGGCCAGCAGAAAAGATATCTTAAGCAATTGTAAAAGCATAAAAACATATGCATAAATACAGATGTAGTTACTGAGTTATATGCTATTTTGCTACTTGTTTTTGGATATTACTAATCCTATCTCTAATGAGTTACTCATCATAGAATACTATGGATTCTATCTTTGATGAGTCGTTTAATATGTTATACTCTAGAACCAAGGTTAACCCTTAACTCTAATACCACATGTGTTGCCCCCAAACCCCTGATCCCGGCGGAATGGATAGTCGTCGGAATGTAACACATTAAATACATCAGCAAATCACAGATCATAGCATATAAACATCATATCAGAGAATAATTTACATCATCTTACATCAGCGGAATAAACATAATCAGAGCTACACGGTATTACAGGATCAAACTTAGTACATAACAAGTTTCAGATCAAATAATTATACAGCGGAATTAAAAGATAGTTTATGACATATGAAATCATGACAGAGTTCAAAGAAATATATAAGTTCCTTCTTCCGCTTCAAGTCCAAAGTAGATATAGATGCTCCAGTATGCACCCCCAAAAGAAAGAAAGCTAAACCTTCTCACTTAGTTGCCTATGTGAAAACAATGGGCACCCGAGTTTGTAGGGGAAAACAAACTACGAATCAGTCATGGGACTGGTATGAGAAATCATACAGTTAACTTAACTTATTTAATATCAAGCATATCATAGGACCACGCCGTATAACACATAGTAGGTTTACTCCACATGAATGTAGTGCATTGAAAATAAATGAAACAAGAAATAGAATAACTTAGTGCTTTTTGCAAAATGAAACCATTATAAGACTCGGGTCCCATCACACAATGCAACGCAAGCCGGAGAATATGGTTTTACCTTATAATGGTTAAACATGCTTGATATGAGAAAATAAAATAATTTGATATTATTATTAATGTCTAATTTAAAAAAGCATCGAAAATAAATGTATCAATCTTAGATGGCATAATACCCCATCCTATCGTGTCGCCGTAGGTATACAACTAAAACTATAAAATCACGTATTGGAATTTGGGTTTCCTACATGAGCCAAGGCAAGGGATCTCTCCTTCCAAATTCGGACCATCTCTAGAAAAATGTCTAGGACCACACGCATGTGACCCCTGAGATCGCTAGGGTCGGTCAGCTATACGTCGTTGATTGGCAATACCTGAACATCACGTTTCCCAGTCCTATCGGACTTCTTGATCAGTATGTAGACAATCCTAGCCTCATGCAGCCATATCCAAGGTGTTCCGCCTTCCAACATCCACATAAGTAAAAAATGCTTGGGCTCCGGACCATGGCACTACTTCTAGCTAGAAAGAAATGCATGTCTTCCCTACTATCCCTTATCTCGTTTTGACTCATACCGAGGTGTGAAGCTCGCAAGTTAATGCTACAACACGAAGTTATGCCATATGATAGCCATGGTTCGATCATCATCCATAAAACTCTGCTTTTCAACAAAAGCTTTGATCACTCCACCTCAGCATGCCACACAGTCATCCTAGGCTATTCGATTGATAACTGCCAATATATAACCTTTAAGCTCGTATGTCTCAGAGAAGGGTGTTAAGCTAAGAGAATAAATTCTCCGCCACCAAACAGATATATATTTAGCAGAAATCAGTTTATACAGCTCGAAATACCGTTTCAAACATACAATCCATTTACAAGTACATTCTGGGTTTGAATGAAACTGGATGCAGCTTATTCCTCGTCCCATATGTTCAACACAGGAGAGAGGTCCTCACATATCCGGACAATCGACAAGTACGTCCGGACAACTACTACTATAACCACTTCAAGGAAGCTACCCAAATCCAGGCATCGGTATTAATCCTTCCGATGTGAAGATTGTCAGTCTTGCACCATCTTCACTATCTTTGACTTTAATTGTCGTTCAATTATTCAAAGTGGGTTAACTCGATCCTTTCAAAAATTCACGCCAAAACAAATCAAATCAAATTCTTATTTGAATTATTGATTCCCCAATTAAATCTCTTTTTAATTGGTTCTTTTCTTATAAAATCCTATTATTTCTCTGGTTAGGACATTTGGATTTCATAAATAATTTCACTACCTTATATTAAAAGGTTTACTCAGGAATTCAATTCAATTTACGAATTAAAATTCTTATTTCAAAACCTCACAAAAATTGATTATATAAGCTATTTACGCAACAGCTGCCAAATTGCACTTAACCACTTTTTGTTGGATCTAGATTAACCCTAGAGGGGGGTGAATAGGGTTTATCACAGTTTTTAAACTGAATTAAAAAACTGACAGGATATTAAAATGATAAACAGATCACAGAATTCAGCAGAAATAAAAGTGCAGAAAATAAATCATACACAGATATACCCAGCTTCGGCAAAACCCTGCCTACTGCTGCATTCCTAAGGTTTCTACTAGGTGTTATAAACGGATCCCGCATACAAGACCATGTACACTCGCATCGCCTGCTCCTGTCCTAACCCTACGCTCAAAACCCTAGACTGATCGATAAACCCTCGGTCAGATTCCCCGAATTACAACCCCGTAATTCGTATCCCAGAATTTTACAGACTCTGAAACTGACAGTCAACACCTTGACTGATTCACTCTAGTTTATACAGACACTAGAAAACTGTTCAGATGATTCAAAGCAAATTAAAATACAATACAAAATAAAAACAAAAAGAAGCCCTTTTGAAATTGAATGAAGGAGTTTAAATGTAAGGGGTTATCCCCTTTTTAAAAAACAAAGCCCAAGCTCCTTATTATTTCTTGGTCGGCCCATTTGGTTATTCATTTTCTCTGATCCCTTGGTTCTCTGGAAAAATGGCGGCGGCTAGGGTTTCTTTGAATCCCCAAATCAAATCGCGATGCCTGATGAATTTGCTACTCTCTGAAGCTCGAATCTTTTAGTAGCTTTGGTGCTTTGATTTGGAGACTTATGTCGATCGAAACGCTTAAGGAAAAAGGTGAGTTATTCTAATTTTTATTTCTTTGTTCTCGTATGAACTAGTTTTGGTTTCGATTGAATTGTTTGTGGTCTCGATACTTTTTTCTGCCGATGATGTAATTGGTGTATTAATAGGGTAAAATCGAACCCTAAATCACTCTGATTTCCTAAGTGGCTCGATCTGATTTGTGGTTGCTTTCCTTTTTGATTGCCCTCGATTTTCCTCTGATTTTTCTCGAATGAAATAATGCGTGATTGAATTTGTGGCCTCTTGTAATATTATCACTTGCGTGATTTATTCTGTTGCCCCTTTTGAATTTAAACAGCTTCGGCTCTGATTGAATGAGTGATGAAACGCTGGAAACAAATTGATGCTCTGGTCCAAAATTAAATACTGTTTCTTTTCCTGATTTGGATTCCATAAATTTGCTGGAAAGATGTCTAGAATTTGAAATTGATTTCTAATATTTCATCAATGAATTCTGGAAAGGATTTATTTGATGATTCCTTGAATAAGATTCAATGCCTGGTATTGTTTGTTGCAAGTCGAATAGATAGTTACCAAGAATGATTTGGTTTTGTGGTCAAAATAGGAAAGATGATATCCTCAGTATTCTGAAAAAAAATTCTCGAATTGATTTTTGCCATAAATCCTTGCCCCTACTGTAAATGCTTGATTTCAGAAAATTTAAAACTTGCCATACATTGTAATTACTGGAATTTCTACCATCATTGAATTGATTTAAAACTGCCTTGAATGAATTGAAATGGCACTGCCTATTTCTCTGATTTGTTGGTGATACTTGAAATGAATTCTTATCAAAAAATTCATCACTGACTTTCTGGAAATCATTTAAAAGTGTTGCGAACAAAATTTTGCATGCCATTGATTTCATATCAAAAAAAACACTTGTGAAAATTTGCTTCTTGCTTTGATTGCTAAGAATTTTCAGAGTAGATCCATGAATTTTTGCATGTATTATTTGTAACGGGAAGTTTCCTGGAAACATTTAAAGTATGAAATTGAATTTCATTTCTTAGTTCACTGCCTTCATGCTAGATTCGATAATTGAATTCATTTCTGATTGCATTGAAACATTTCCATAATATTTGAAACTGCACTTTAACACTTGAGATATGCTGAACAGATTTTGTCCATCCATGAACATGAATGTATTTGCTTGTTGTCTTGGCATTTGTACCATGCACCATGCTTTGATGTTTGTAGCACCACCATTGAACAGTGCTTTGTCCAGTTGTTCCTTGTTTCAACACTGTGTAGTTTCACCCACTATGAACTTGCATTGCCCCTCTTGCTTGCCATGCTTACCATGCTAAAACCCTGCTTTCCATGCTGAATTTAACTATTCCATCTGTGTTGAAATGCCTTGTTATTCTTTTGAAGTTGCACCACATTTTCATGCTGCTATGTTGACTGTATACAATTTTGCACCGTTGACCTTGCTGTGTTGCCTTTGTATGTTTATATTCATTTGGACATGAAATCTGGAGCACATGCATAAGTGCTCGGCCATTTTTGCTTTCCAATACTTGACATTGTTGTGTCGAATCACATGCACCATGATGTTGGCATTGACCATTTTGTTTTAGCTTGAGTTTGTGCCTTCACCATGCTGGTTTGGTTGTTTGATTTGTGCTCGACATTGTGTATTTTGCTTTTTCATTGCTGGCTTGTGAATTCTTTGCTGTTTTGATATGCTTTCACTATGGTCTGCATTTTGACTTTGCTTATTTTTGGCTCCATGTTGACTTTGGTGATTTTTGACTCCATGTTGACTTTGCACTGTCCCTTACTTGTTGTGCACTGAGTCGAGCAGGTCCACGAGGCTACTCCTCAGTTGTATACTGGATTGGTGAGGCAGTGCACACGTGTATATATACACGTGTGTATATGCAGCCATCCAGATAAGTTTTCCTGTCCCTATATTGAGATATATATGTTGTCTGCCTTGTGGTATTTACAGTGTATCACTGTGAATATCACAAGCTGTCTAGACACATATTGATGGTTTTATAAATCAGATTAAGTCATGAAAAAGGATGAGAAACACACCAGAAAACAGAGGCAAAATAAAATTTAAAAATAAAATTTAAAAATAAAATTTATATTTGCATGTATTCTGTTCCATTTCTATTGCAGTGTACTATGTGTGTGTTTCATATGTGACAGGTAAGTAGGGATGTCTGGACTGAGTGTAGGATGTTGTGAAGACTGAAGCTTGAAGACAGAAGATGAAAACAACAAGACAGTGTTGATTGTGTAGATGAGTGAATGTATATGTATATATGTAACTGAGTATGAGAGGAGCTGTGTACTGTAAATGAAAAGTATATGCAATGTGATGTATTACTGAGATAAACAAATAGCGGAGTTATCAAATTGTACTGTTTAAATATTGAAATAAAATATTATATTTAAACAAAATACTGTGTAAATATTTGAATTTCTGTACTGGTATATTCTGTTTAAATATAAATATCATACTCCTGTCTGTGATGAGTAAATGAAACAGTACAGCATCAAACACATTAAAATAATATTTATTTGGTTGTTATCATCAAACAAAAATCATACAATTGTGTATACAACACCGTTATATACAAAAATCTCCCCCTTTTGATGATGACAAACAAATAAAAGATTTTGTATACAATAAATGTGTTTGACAGTGAAACATGAACTCCCCCTATTTATTAGCTCCCCCTGCAACAGAAAGCTCCCCCTATAACTGTGCATGAGTGAAATGTATGAATAATAATTAATTTTCAAAATTAAAAATATTTATAAAATATTCACTCATAAATCAAAATCTCTATCCATTCTCCCCCATTTGTTATCATCAAAAGGATACAGAGTTTAAAATACAAATGAAAAATGACTAAAGATATAATTTCAGCTTAAGAGGAAGAACGATCATCATAAATCTCAATCAGTCAAACAAAAATCATAATATTCTGAGAACAGGTGGCATATTTCACATTGTAGAAAATGATGGATTTACGATGAAAATGGGGAGAGTAAAAAAAAATTCCAATTATTTTCCAAAAACAATGAGGTTCAAAAACAGAGATTGAATTTGGACTATAATTAATAATTCAATTTAAGTGACAAGATCGAATAACCTCAAATCCCAATACCTATCAATCAACAAATCATAATACGTCATAAAATTTCAACATATTTCACAGAATAGAAGATGGATTGATAGACTGGCTTTTATACTCAGAGGAGAATTTCAAAATTTATTTCTATTTTTAGCACTTTATTTCCTTTTTATTTAAGAGCACACTGACCACGCATAACCAGAGCTTGGATTTTTAAATGGGATCAGTCGCAGCTTAAATTATAAGACGTCTCATAACCATGCATAACCAGAGCTTGGATTTTCAAATGAGGTTAGAGACACTCTTATAAATTAATTATATTTTTATCATTTTCAGCTTTAAAAAAAACTCCTCGGTATATAAAACCAAATATGGATGATAGAAATGTGGTAGGTACAGAGATGGACTGTGAAATAAATTTCAAAATTAATTATATTATGAAATATGCTTGACCGTACTGAGATTATTGAAAATTATCAATTATCACTAATTCTGAATAATAATAACATAGCCACAATTCCATCACAAATATTTTCACTGTTTTAAAACAAGATATTTTTTTTAAAAAATAAACTCTCCATATTAATATAAAATCATGATGGATGGCAGACGGGTGATAGAAAAAAAAAGGAGATGGTCGTGAATATTTGCCAGTTCAAAGATATTATAATTAATATTCAACCATCGTGAAAATCCAAATAAAATCTCCTCTTGTTGTGAAATACACTGCAGTCACAATTCATCACAATTTCAAAAACTGATAATAATTTTGATGAATTATAAACACAGCACAAATTGGATATTGATTTCAATTTCTGAATGAATAAAAAATAAATAATTTTAAAAATGAAAAACAATTACAAGAAGAAATTAAACAGATTAAAAAAAAATTGAATCTATACAGGGTGATAATTAAAAAAAACAGATGAGTGAAAAAGACTGATACCAAATGTTCTCGCTTATCGAGGAATTTAACTACACCCTGATGGACTATCATGGACATCTCAGGCTAAAGAAATTTAGACACAAACCCAGCCAGACAAATTTAGCACATTTATTTGTATATGGAAAAAAAATGTATGGATCTATACAAGGTGAAAATTTGAATCTCAGTACAGATGGGTAAAACAAATATAAGCACTTCTGATACCACTTGGTGTCTCTATTAACAAATTTTAATCACAAAGCCCAAAATAGAAAGAATTAACAAATTTGCACATTTTTCAAGCCTGCAGACAAGAACAAGCAATTATTTAAAACAGTATCAGAGCAGCAGTCAGATGAAAGCAGGCAGTTATTTGAAAACAGTATCAGAGCAGTACAAAAACAGTTTCCAAGCAAGCAAGTCAAGATGATGGTCACAAAAAAATTCCATGATCCCAGATTAAAAATATACTTTATTTTAAATCATTTGAAGAAAATGTGAATATATCCGGATTTAATGAATCAATCACACAATATTATATTTCAGATTCAAGATATGTGTGTGATTCAATAAATCAATAATTTCAAATGATTTTAGACAAACATATATTAAAATCAAATAACCATGAGATAATAAAGAATTTAAGACCATATTTTCAAAGAAATTTTCACAAGAATTTCTGACAAGCCCAGAAAAAAATCAGATCATTTACATCAGGTTTGATAGAGATTCATGATCCAAAATAAATAATTTATTTGAAATCACTTGAATCAATGTCAAGTTTGAGTTATAATGAATTATTCACACAACATTGATTATTTCAAATTCAAGAGGTGTGTGATATTCAAAATATCAGGAATTTCAGATGATTTCAAACAGAAATATTCTAACCATACTGATCATGAATTAAGATGGAATTCAGGATGTATCACTGATTCAAGCCAATCCGAAAATCAATGAAATTATCACAACTGATAAATAATAGAGGCTGTAATGAGTATAATATTTTCAGCTTTTCTAAAATGAATTAGAATAAACTCAGAACAACAAAGGTGTGTGAAATTTCATTAAATATTCATATCTTCAAAAAAAAATTAAAAGTCAAATTAACAGTGTTCAAGATATGACATGAATGCTTCGGCACTGTTATGAATTCAAGAATAAAATAAACTTCTAAACAATTGCAGATAATTACAAGATTAAATTCAGAATCTGGAAATGATTATAAACAAGAGAGTTTTATTCGACTAAAATGAATTTCTAGAAAATCATGAGAACTGCAATTGGAAGTTTAAGAAGCACAGAATAAACAAAGAGATATGGCAGTGACAAATCAAGTAAAAACAAATAGAAGAAAATAAAATAGAAAGGGGTAGAAGAAGCAGAAATAAACAATAAAAAAATATTTACAAGGATGAGGTTAGAAATCATACCTGATTCATAGAAGACGTTGTGGATCTCTAACTCATCAGACTTGGCTAAGGAACAGTAGATGATTCAATGATGTGAAGCAGTTTAAATCAGTTTCTCTTTTCAGCACAGTTGTTCCTCAGCCTCCTTTGGTAGCTAACTGTTTAGAGGATTGAGTGGTCTAACAAAAGCAGTAAAACCACTCACAGTTGTATTTGTTCGTTTTGGTACCCAAACCTGTTTATATAACAAACCATTCGAATTTACCTTTGTACCCTTAGGAACCCAACTCTGTTTGAACTTAACAAAGCCCGTTTTATTTCCTTTTGGGATCGAAGAATGTATAGATGGTTTATTATAAAACAAGTTCTCATTCCTGGTGTGACTTAAAAATCTCTCTGAATTTTCAAAATTCAAATTTTTAGAATGACCATTCTTGAAGCAATTTGAAGAAAAATCACAAGAATCCAATTTTTCAGAATCATTTGTTTTTCCAAAACCAAGACCATGTTTATTTCCAATAGAAATTTGGTTTTTCAACAACATATTCAAAGAATTTTCACCATTAAAGAAACGTTTTAGACTCAACTCAAGATTGCTGATCTGGGACTTATGATCGGAATTTTCTTTCATTAGGTTCGAGCAACGATTAATGCTGGTTTTCCTTCTCTCAGTATCATTTTGTTTTAAAAAACAATTTTCATTTTCAAGCAGTTTGATTTTGGTGTTTGACTCAAGGATTTCAGATTCAAATTTAATTTGTTTTTCAAATTCAAGTTTCTTGAGATTTTCAATCTCTTTTTCAAGCTCACTCAAAATCATATCTGTCTTCAACAAACTTTTATTTTCAGCAATTTCATGTTTGGAATTTTTAATAGCCTTAAAATTGATAAATTCTTTTTGTAAACAATTGTTTGTACTTTTTAACTCAATCTCGTTATCTTTTAAAATAAGAATTTCTTCTTCAAGATTTTGAATGTTTTTGTTGAGATAAACGAGATCAGTTTTTAATTTCAAACAATTCTCACAATCAGAATTATCTAATTTTATGACGTTTGTAAATTCTGATTCCAAACAGTTGATTTTGCTATTCAACTCGTGATTTTTAGATTTTAAGGATTTGTTTTTACGATGGAGTTTATCAATGATTTTTGTTAAATCAGTACACATATAAACCAACTCTTCATATGAGAAGCTTTCAGTTTCATTGTCTGTTGAGTCTCCATCGTCTGATCTACTTGAATTTTCATTTGTTTCTTCTCCTGAGCATAAATCTGAATCTGAGTTGTCCATTGTGGATTTTGAGCTGCTGTTGTCAACCTTTCCGTACTTCGTATTGAGAAAATTCCATATTTCCTGCGCAGTCAAGCAATGAGAAATGAGGTTATATTGGACATCATCAATATAAGAATACAAAGTGTGAATAGCACGAGAATTAAATCCAATATCGTTTCTATTGACCATATCATAACCATTAATAACAGTATCCCAACATTTAATATCAATAGATTTTAAATATAATTCCATTTCTAATTTCCAATTTAAAAAATCTGTACCATTGAAAATAAATGGAATACGACTGGACTGATTCTCGGAAGACTGACAATTAAGATCCATGACTCTAGGGTTAATGAAATAACCTGGCTCTGATACCAATTGTTGGATCTAGATTAACCCTAGAGGGGGGGTGAATAGGGTTTATCACAGTTTTTAAACTGAATTAAAAAACTGACAGGATATTAAAATGATAAACAGATCACAGAATTCAGCAGAAATAAAAGTGCAGAAAATAAATCACACACAGATATACCCAGCTTCGGCAAAACCCTGCCTACTGCTGCATTCCTAAGGTTTCTACTAGGTGTTATAAACGGATCCCGCATACAAGACCATGTACACTCGCATCGCCTGCTCCTGTCCTAACCCTACGCTCAAAACCCTAGACTGATCGATATCCCCTCAGTCAGATTCCCCGAATTACAACCCCGTAATTCGTATCCCAGAATTTTACAGACTTTGAAACTGACAGTCAACACCCTGACTGATTCACTCTAGTTTATACAGACACTAGAAAACTGTTCAGATGATTCAAAGCAAATTAAAATACAATACAAAATAAAAACAAAAAGAAGCCCTTTTGAAATTGAATGAAGGAGTTTAAATGTAAGGGGTTATCCCCTTTTTAAAAAACAAAGCGCAAGCTCCTTATTATTTCTTGGTCGGCATTTTTGGTTATTCATTTTCTCTGATCCCTTGGTTCTCTGGAAAAATGGCGGCGGCTAGGGTTTCTTTGAATCCCCAAATCAATTCGCGATGCCTGATGAATTTGCTGCTCTCTGAAGCTCGAATCTTTGAGTAGCTTTGGTGCTTTGATTTGGAGACTTCTGTCGATCGAAACGCTTGAGGAAAAAGTGAGTTATTCTGATTTTTATTTCTTTGTTCTCGTATGAACTAGTTTTGGTTTCGATTGAATTGTTTGTGGTCTCGATACTTTTTTCTGCCGATGATGTAATTGGTGTATTAATAGGGTAAAATCGAACCCTAAATCACTCTGATTTCCTAAGTGGCTCGATCTGATTTGTGGTTGCTTTCCTTTTTGATTGCCCTCGATTTTCCTCTGATTTTTCTCGAATGAAATAATGCGTGATTGAATTTGTGGCCTCTTGTAATATTATCACTTGCGTGATTTATTCTGTTGCCCCTTTTGAATTTAAACAGCTTCGGCTCTGATTGAATGAGTGATGAAACTCTGGAAACAAATTGATGCTCTGGTCCAAAATTAAATACTGTTTCCTTTCCTGATTTGGATTCCATGAATTTGCCGGAAAGATGTCTAGAATTTGAAATTGATTTCTAATATTTCTTCAATGAATTCTGGAAAGGATTTATTTGATGATTCCTTGAATAAGATTCCATGCCTGGTATTGTTTGTTGCAAGTCGAATAGATAGTTACCAAGAATGATTTGGTTTTGTGGTCAAAATAGGAAAGATGATATCCTCGGTATTCTGAAAAAAATTATCGAATTGATTTTTGCCATAAATCCTTGCCCCTACTGTAAATGCTTGATTTCAGAAAATTTAAAACTTGCCATACATTGTAATTACTGGAATTTCTACCATCATTGAATTGATTGAAAACTACCTTGAATGAATTGAAATGGCACCACCTATTTCTCTGATTTGTTGGTGATACTTGAAATGAATTCTTATCAAAAAATTCATCACTGACTTTCTGGAAATCATTTAAAAGTGTTGCGAACAAAATTTTGCATGCCATTGATTTCATATCAAAAAAAAACACTTGTGAGAATTTGCTTCTTGCTTTGATTGCTAAGAATTGTCAGAGTAGATCCACGAATTTTTGCATGTATTATTTGTAACGAGAAATTTCCTGGAAACATTTAAAGTATGAAATTGAATTTCATTTCTTAGTTCACTGCCTTCATGCTAGATTCGATAATTGAATTCATTTCTGATTGCATTGAAATATTTCCATAATATTTGAAACTGCACTTTAACACTTGAGATATGCTGAACAGATTTTGTCCATCCATGAACATGAATGTATTTGATTGTTGTCTTGGCATTTGTACCATGCACCATGCTTTGATGTTTGTAGCACCACCATTGAACAGTGCTCTGTCCAGTTGTTCCTTGTTTCAACACTGTGTAGTTTCACCCACTATGAACTTGCATTGCCCCTCTTGCTTGCCATGCTTACCATGCTAAAACCCTGCTTTCCATGCTGAATTTAACTATTCCATCTGTGTTGAACTGCCTTGTTATTCTTTTGAAGTTGCACCACATTTTCATGCTGCTATGTTGACTGTATACAATTTTGCACCCTTGACCTTGCTGTGTTGCCTTTGTATGTTTATATTCATTTGGACATGAAATTTGGAGCACATGCATAAGTGCTCGGCCATTTTTGCTTTCCAATACTTGACATTGTTGTGTCGAATCACATGCACCATGATGTTGGCATTGACCATTTTGTTTTAGCTTGAGTTTGTGCCTTCACCATGCTGGTTTGGTTGTTTGGTTTGTGCTCAACATTGTGTATTTTGCTTTTTCATTGCTGGCTTGTGAATTCTTTGCTGTTTTGATATGCTTTCACTATGGCCTGCATTTTGACTTTGCTTATTTTTGGCTCCATGTTGACTTTGGTGATTTTTGACTCCATGTTGACTTTGCACTGTCCCTTACTTGTTGTGCACTGAGTCGAGCAGGTCCACGAGGCTACTCCTCAATTGCACACTGGATTGGTGAGGCAGTGCACACGTGTGTATATGCAGCCATCCAGATAAGTTTTCCTGTCCCTGTATTGAGATATATATGTTGTCTGCCTTGTGGTATTTACAGTGTATCATTGTGAATATCACAAGCTGTCTAGACACAGATTGATGGTTTTATAAATCAGATTAAGTCATGAAAAAGGATGAGAAACACACCAGAAAACTGAGGCAAAAAAATTTTAAAAATAAAATTTATATTTGCATGTATTCTGTTCCATTTCTATTGCAGTGTATTGTGTGTGTGTTTCATATGTGACAGGTAAGCAGGGATGTCTGGACTGACTGTAGGATGCTGTGAAGACTGAAGCTTGAAGACAGAAGATGAAAACAACAAGACAGTGTTGATTGTGTATATGAGTGAATGTATATGTATATATGTAACTGAGTATGAGAGGAGCTGTGTACTGTAAATGAAAAGTATATGCAATGTGATGTATTACTGAGATAAACAAATAGCGGAGTTATCAAATTGTACTGTTTAAATATTGAAATAAAATATTATATTTAAACAAAATACTGTGTAAATATTTGAATTTCTGTACTGGTGTATTCTATTTAAATATAAATATCATACTCCTGTCTGTGATGAGTAAATGAAACAGTACAGCATCAAACACATTAAAATAATATTTATTTGGTTGTTATCATCAAACAAAAATCATACAATTGTGTATACAACACCGTTATATATAACACTTTTATCATTACAAACAGAGTGGAATTTGTTTATACGCATTCCAAATCATTTATAATATTTTAAAATGATTTTTCACTATTTATAAATATATATATATAGTCCATCCCAATTGAACGACGTTTCAGGTGATTCAACTGCACTGACACTGTTTTCATTCAAATTTGAATTAAATATTTCGTGAAATATATCCGTTGGATCTTAACATACTTATTATTATTAGAAAGATCTTTTCAAAATGAATCTAACGGTTCCTATTTCGGGAAAATCCGACGGTCGGATCTCCCGGTATATTCGTTTAAAGTTACACGTCGAAAACGCAAACTACTGTTGAGCGACGCGTTTTATTTTAATTTATATTCGATGTGTGTGCGTGTGTATATATACACTGAACTTTGTCGCTTCTATAATATTTTATTAATTATTTGGCTTACGCCTTATATTTTTGAAAAATTTCGCCATAACCTCCTTTGTATTGGTTGATCAGTAAAACCACAACTCGCCTCTTTAGACCCTCATAAATCAATAAATGAATACACAAACCGAAACAAAACAAATGTGACTTATCTACACACTTGGAAGATGTGTAAAAATATCATCCCAATACCAATGTGGGGTTTACAACAAAATTCATGTAGCTTACATACACACAAGAGAGACGTGTGAATTATTGTCATCTCAAGACCCGTGTGGGGTTTGCTATTAAATCATTTTTACTTATATCATTATATGGTTATTACGTCCACATCGTATAAGCATTAAACAATTACATACTATACAGTTCTTCTGTTCTCATCGTATAAGCATCAAACAATTACATGCTATACGGTTCTTCTGTCCTCATCGTATAAGCATCAAACAATTACATATATACAGTTCTTTTGTCCTCATCGTATAAGCATCCAACAATTACATGCTATATGGTTCCCATCATATAGCCATCAAACAATTACATGCTCATATGGTTATGCTATGCTATGTTATGCTGTCCTCATCATATAAGCATCAAATGATTACATCCTTATATGATTATGCTATGTAGTGTGGTCCACATTTATCGTTCACTATCCAATGGTGTATATTATTATTGCACTCAAGCAACTATCACAGCGCATGCAATTCGCACACAGTCAATAGTAATAATTAGATTACTCAATCAATGTTATTTAAGGCTTCAACAAATTTAAATTAACTTGTTTTATAGTTCAAGTGTTGAACTCAAGGGATACCATATATAACAGATAAAAATGATATTTTTATTGCACTGCTCAATGTTTAACATTACAATAAACTTGTACGATTAGTGATAAACATTAATAAATAATTTTAATTAACAATTGACAATCAATTAAATTTTAATACTTATCTACATGAACTTTA
The DNA here is from genome assembly GCA_030737875.1 of Allium sativum. Taxonomy (NCBI): domain Eukaryota; kingdom Viridiplantae; phylum Streptophyta; class Magnoliopsida; order Asparagales; family Amaryllidaceae; genus Allium; species Allium sativum. The sequence goes on from JASFAX010003090.1 coordinate 29,822, forward strand.
ATTTCACACAAATGCACGTAACTACGCAGATATCAATTAAAAATGATATTTTTATCTTGCTAATCATCAACTAACATCATAATAAATTATTATTAACCAATACTCATCGTATAACATCATAATAAATTTTTATTATTAACTACAAATAGTTAACAATCAATAGTTAATTTTATTCAATCCTTTTTAGTTGCGGTTTCTTATAGTTAATGCGGTTTGCGTTTATATGTCATGTATCCAAGCAATTTTAAGTTTATCGATTAAAAATGGAATTTTCAACATGCTAATCATTATTTAATATTATAATGAACTTGCATTAGCATCCTATACTTATCACTCAACTTAAATCAATTAATTGGAATAGTTAATTATAAACTATCCCTTTACGCATTTAGACTTCTCGTCGATGATTTCCACTCTATCAAGCTTCGAATAGAAGGAATGTGGGCAAGTTAACACTGCTACAACTTCAACGACAATTTTCGGAATCCTACTCCACTTTTCGATGGCTTATGGGACTCGAACGACTCGCTAACACACTCACACAATCGTATAGTAGTAGACCTGGAAGTTAATTTGGAGCTAAAGAGAGTGAGAAATGGGGGTTTAAGGGGATGTGGTGTCTGCGGTCTCCGTTGTCCAGGACTATGGTGGGCTGTGGTGGGGCCTACCTGCTTGGTGCTTGGTGTAGGAGGTGGTTAGAGGGGAGTTTGAGGTGGGTTAATGCAAAAAGTGGTGTTTTGGAGCAAAAAGGGAGAGGGGCAGGCACGACGGCCGGAGGGGGAGGGGGTCTACTACATGGCAGTGCGGGTGAGCGGGTTGGTGGGCTAGGTGGGACGCGACGGCTAGTATGGGCGGAGGTGGGAGGTTGCCATTAAAGAGGAAGAAAGGTGGAGTGAGTAAAGTGCAAAAAGAGAAGGAGGAAAGAAAGGAAGAAGAGAAAGAGAAGGGAGATTTTTCGTAAAATTACCACTCCTCATGGGGATCACTAAGGTGGCGCGATCATGTGAGTCCCAACTAAAACACCTTAGCCTATTGGATGCTCAGCATTTCATTTCAAGTTCGTTTTGATGATCAACATAAAAGTGTGCTAGTTCGGCTTCATGCCTTCCGATCGCACGACCACGTATTAAAATAGTTTATCACGAAATTTTGGATTCTAACAATAAACGTAATTCTGAATCCAAACGAAATAGGTTTCGTCACATTCCGAATTCGTTTGACCTTCCGTTTTATTTTTCGATTTTGTTACAGTTTAATTTCAACATGTCATTTTAGCGTACGTTTAATTCTTGCACGCACACGCCTTAGCTCCAAATATTATGAAATCTAGAATTATACCATTTTTCGACATTAAGGGTTCAATAATTTCGTCGAAATCCGAGGTCATCTCAATATTGTTCCTTTGTAAACTGCTCAAATCAGCTTTAAATAATCGAATTTTGAAATTTGACCATAAATCCATGTAAAATTATATTAAAAATAATTTTTAAATTGGTTCCAAAGTTTTGGGTCGTTATAGAAGGCGAGTGTTGTGACCGCACTGGGGAGTAAACTATGGCAAAGAAGATTCTCTGGTATGGCTATTTTTGGCCAACACTTGAGCGAGATGCAGCAGACTATGTCCGCAGGCGCGACAATTGCTTTAAGTTTTCAAAAATTTCAAGGGCTCCGCCTACTGAAATTACAGAGATGGTCAGCCCATGACCATTTTCTATGTGAGGAATCATATCATCGGAACTCTTCTAATGGCCAAGGGAGGTGCATGATATGCTAACGTCGTGGTTGATTACTTTACCAAGTGGGACGAAGTCGAGCCCCTCACCATAATTACTACCAAAAAAGCGATCAACTTCGTTGTCTAAAACATAATCTGTTAACTTGGAGTTCTCAAGACTATAATTTGTGATAACGGGGCTCAATTTGGGAGTGTTGAGTTCAAGACCTTTTTCCAACAACACAATATTGCGAAGAAATTCTCGATAGTAGCTTATCCTCAAGCCAATGGGAAAGTCGAAAATGTCAACAAAGGGATCAAGTCCGTTATCAATAAGTGTTTGGAAAAGGGCGGAGGCTTATAGGTGGACGAACTCCCTCTATCCTTTTGGGCTTACCGGACAACTCATAAGCCAACGACCGATCACACTCCATTTTCTCTCTCATATGGATCAGAACCCGTCATTCCCATTGAGCTTAAGCTCCAATCTCATCAAGCCATATATTATAATCCAAAGACCAACCAAGATCTCCTCTTGGAATCACTTGACTTTCTCAAAGAGAAAAGAGACAAAGCTGAACTCAGAGCAACCGCCCAATGTCAATGAGTCGCCTAATACTTCAACTCCAAAGTCTGCCCAAAGAACTTTGACATTGGAGATCTCATCGTGAAGTGAATCTTTCCCACATCGACCAATTTTGGTCCTCGCTGGGAAGGTCCGTAAGCCATACAACAGAGTCTTGGAGATGGCACCTTCAAGCTAACAATCGTTGATGGCGCCAAACTACCAAGAGCATGTAATGGAGAATATCTTCTCTGCTATTTTACATAGTCTACTGTACAGATTTACTGCTTTCCACCATGTTTTTGTTTTCAAAGTCCAAGGCATTGTAAAGAAAAGGAAATTACTATTAAAAGTTATTAGTAAAGAAGTTTCAAGTTTCAGACGACCATATTCTTGGTGTATTTAATTTCTGCGTAGTATGCTTGAGCTGTGATGACCAACAACTTGCATACACGAGCGCACAACACTGGATCGACATCACAAACTCTGGCATCGATCTGCCACCTAAAGTCTTTATTAAGACTCAAACCTTGTGATGTGGTCCGCCCTTCGCAAGTCAACTCGAGTCTTGAATCAACAACGAGACCGAGTATAAATAACATGCCATGCTCATTAACTTGAGTGTCCAACCCTGCCCCTTAGTCTTTGGACTTGGGGAAACCCACCACCAAGTAAATGTGATATTGACCACTTTCTTGGCTAATTCCAATCCATATAACATGGATCCGAGTATAAAACTGTCGAACTAACGACGCCCTCAACTCTAACCCGAACAAAAGGACGGGAGAGTATAAAGGATGAAACAATGACGTCCATTCACGACTTTTGACAAGTCAAGACTAAGATTTGAATGGAAGACATTAGAATGTAGTCCATCCACTTAGGTTCCAAACAACTCAAGATCGATAACCAAAGGTAGGTCTCGAGATTGGAATCGTCGCACCCGGACTTCGCATGACTTGAGCACCTCAAGAGCGAAGCCATATACAATGTTTGTTTAAGCGTAATGACGAGTACATTTATGTTGAGTAACCATTTTCATAGAGTTTTGATTTCTGAAAAAAGAGATACGTCGTGATCGACAAAAGAAGATATTCATTGGTTTAAAGAGACACAAAGGGCTACATATGGTATTATACATTACATGTTGATTATTTGGTATATTAGTAGTGTTATTCCTCAAATAATCTCACACCTCCAATATTTGAATATATATATAAGAATATATGAGTTCACATTAACTGTGCAATCTGGGATAAACCGGTCAGCCGGTTGAAACCAAGTGGTCGTCCATTTCTACCCAGAATGCACAATTAACGTGCACAAGGGTACATAACGTATATATATTCAAATTCCTGTCTGCTGGTCCTTTTTGACCTGTCGACCGTTTTCTTCTAGAAAGCAACCTTTCGTACAAACACTTTCATTTCTTCAACGGTTGCTTCTCTTTCTCTTCACCAATAATCATGGCCATTGATTGTAACTTTTCACAGATGGTTACAACTGTTTATTCCTTATATAAACATCATGAGATCATCATTCCAAATCATCGATTTGTATTATACTAACTTGACTTATTGCTATCTACATTCTTGATCTCATTTCTATATTCTCAAGTTCTAAATTGCTCATATTCAATACAATATCGTTTGAATCCTAGAATCAATTTAACATTCTTTTGATTCAATATGATATTCACTTCCAAATCTTCATATACACAAATATTCTATTTGAGGATAAGATAATAGGAAGGTTGTACCACAAGTGACAAATTTGTGTTATCAAGAACACATATTGTCAACAACAATTATATTCGTCCTTGTTGAAGTCCTCGATGTTGTAAGAGGCAAGTGTTGAAGTCCTCGTTGTTATTACAGGGGTGAAATCTCGTTCGTCTACTCGGGTGTTGTATACCTGTTCCTTCGTGTGAAGTGAGGTGGTTGTTAGTGAAAATCCAGATAGAAGTCTAGGACTGGACGTAGGACGCTGCTCCAAAGTAGTATAAAAATCCCTGGTGTGATTTTTCTATTTTATTGCTTTTACTGTTTTATACATTTCTGTGATTAGCTATTATATCTACTTGAGTGTTGTACATCATATTACACGATCTGTGTGTACTATTGTAACAACCCTGAATTTTGGGCCAATTTAAAATTTATTTTAAGCAATTTTAAATGAGTTTTGATATTTAAAGTAACCTATTTTAAATAATAATGATCACAAATTTGATTCAAATCGAAGTTAGAATGAATAAATTAATTTTAATTATAAAAAGAGTTAGAAATAGCGCGGTAATTTAAAAAGTCAAACTTGAACTTTGACTGACCGTATAGGACGCAAAATTTAACGGATTTTAGTGAAACCAAAAATATTAGAATCTATTTAAAAATATCTTTCCAACGAATCAGAAAAATTGAAATTTCATAGCGAAAATCAAAAGTTATGGCCAATTCAATTTTTAGAAAGGTCGCTGGGCAATTTGCATAAGTCAAAAATGCTATTTTTTTGCATATAAAGGAATTTTGACTCGAAACCACTTCCATTGAGTTCGAAATGATGTTTCTGCATTGAAAAACAGTAAACACTTTTATGTTTTGAGTTTCAGAAAATATTTGTTTCAAAATGTTTTTTGTAATATTAAAAATATTCGCCTTGAAAATAGCCATTTTTCAAAAAGTCTCAGAATTGAACGAAACAAATTTTGTTGTGATCGTATTGTCATAAGAAAGCCAAAAATAATTTCTCCGGATTTTTATGACTTTGTATGTGGGCCCGGCAAAATTATATTTACGTTTGAATTGAAAATAAAAGATTTATTTTAGAAAATAAAAGAAACATGCGTATAACTTCAGAATTGGACTTCGGGGATAGCGCCATCGCGTTCAGAAGACGTCAAAACATTGGGTTCGACAGTCGTTGAGCTTCGTTTGGAGATCGTATGTGAAAACAGTAATTTCTGGAATTAATTAAATAAATAATTAAATAAATAAAACCCTAAAATACTGGTATAAATACGCCTGTATATGGTCCGTATTCTTCTTCCTCCTCGTTCTATTTCACGCCGCCGAACCCATTATCAGCTCCAAACTTTGAACTCCAAATTCTCTTTCATTTCTTAACGATAATCAGCAAACTAGCACTCATATCGAAGCTCTTCCCGAGCTCTTCGATCTCCGACAAGTCTCGCCCCTCCCCGTTGCCTATCGAAGCCGCCCCGTCCCTCCAAACGGCCGCCAATCGCACCGCCGTGGGCCCCGCCTGAAGCCGCCGAGCGCCACCCCCCTCTGGCCAATCAAAGCCCTCTCCAAGCCCGTCCTTGTCCAACAAACGGCGACCAAAACGATCGACTACAGGCTGAGAAATACGGATTTGAAATTCTGAACAAAACTGAAAATTCAAAGGTAATTCTTATTTTAGAAATTGCGATGCTTTTAAGCGTGACTGCAGTAGTTGTTAAAAACCAGTATGTTTAAAACATTGATAACTAATGCATATGAACTTCGATTCTGAAAATTTCAGAACCGTTAGAACCGTGACGACGATTAGGACCTGCTGTGATTGACTGGAACATTCTGAACATTTCTTGGATTTATTATAATTTTATCCAAACAAGGTGAGAATCCTTTATTTAAAATTTATATTTAAATAAACTGTTCAGTATATGATGTGATTAAAAAATAAGGTTTAGATTTGTTTGTTTTGACTTGTTTGATGATGATTGTTCTCTGATTGAGTAGCTAGTATAGATCCATCTGATTTTCATGCTTATACTCTGTCATGTTATCACTATCACATGTTATATCGCTTTGGGTTGAAATTACATTGATTCAATTTTCAGTGTAAAATAAAAGAGAATATAATGGTCACCATTTGTATGTTATCCCTTGTGTTAGGATTGGATTGATTTAACTTATAAATTTCAAAATGAGACATTTACATTGTATGAAAAATCAACATTATTTTATAATAATGTAATATAAAAGAAAATTGTCACCGTATGTTAGATTGACATTTTTTTGTTTAATGTTAAATTAGAAGATATTCATCGTATGAATAAATGGGCATTTTGTTTAATGTTAAATGAGAAAATATACATCGTATGAATAATTGGCATTTTTTGTTTAATGTTAAATTAGAAAATATACATCGTATGAATAATTGGCATTTTTTGTTTAATGTTAAATTAGAAAATATACATCGTATGAATAATTGGCATCTTTGTTTAATGTTAAATTAGAAGATTTTCATTATATGAATAATTGGCATTTTTTGTTTAATGTTAAATTAGAAATATTCATCGTATGAATAATTGGCGTTTTTGTTTAATGTTAATGTTAGAAGATTTACATCGTATGACTCATGGACATTTATATTTTAATGTTAATTTAAAAAGAAGGATACCGCATGATTGTTTAACATTATTTTAATGTTATTTAAAAGAATTCACCGTATGATTGATTAACATTATTTTTTATGTTAAAAATAAGATAATTTTCATCGTAGGAAAATATCATTCTTGTTAATGTAATAAGAAGAGTGGAAATCTACATTGTACAAGAAGATTGAATTTGCATTTTAATATAAAGATTAAATTTACATGGTATAAGAAATTAGCATTTATTTTTAATGTTAATAAAAAGAGAATGTATCGTAAGTTAAATTAGCATTTATTTTTAATGTTAAAAAGAGAATGTATCGTAAGTTAAATTAACATTTATTTTTAATGTTAATAAATAGGGAATTCATTGTATGTAAATTAACATTTATTTTTAATGTTAATAAATAGGGAATTCATTGTATGTAAATTAACATTTATTTTTAATGTTAATAAATAGGGAATTCATTGTATGTAAATTAACATTTATTTTTAATGTTAATAAATAGGGAATTCATTGTATGTAAATTTATCATTATTTTTAATGTTAATAAACAGGAAATGCGTCGTATGTAAATTTATCATTATTTTTAATGTTAATAAATAGGAATTGAACCGTATGTAAATTTAACATTATTTTTAATGTTAATAAATAGGAATTGAACCGTATGTAAATTTAACATTATTTTTAATGTTAATAAAAAGGAATTGAACCGTATGTAAGATTAACATTATTTATAATGTTAAACAAAAGAGAATTTACCTCGTAAGAAAATGTACATTATTTATAAATGTATACGAAAAGGAAAGATTGATTTACATTATTCTAATGTAAATATTAAAAGAGAATGGACCATATGATTTATTAACATTATTTTAATGTTATATAAAAAGAAAAGATTGTTTAACATTATTTTTGATATTGATTGAAAAGAACATTGCACCGTATGTATTAACACACTTTTATTAATGTATGTATAAAAAGAGAAATTTACATTGTAAGAGAAATTGACATTAACATTTATTTGCAATGTTAATATTAGAGTATTTTCACCACATGATAAGATGTACACTTTTATTTGTAAAAAGTAAGTTGGCATTTTCACTGTATGATAAGATTTACTGTTTATTTGTAAAATAAGGTCGGAATTCACCGCATGACAAGGTTTACTCTTTATTTTGTAAATATAAAGTAGGAATTTGCGATGTATCAAAATATACATTTTTCATGTGTAATGTAAAGATAGAAAAATTAACATTATTTTCAATGTTAATAAAAATAGAAAATGCATTGTATGTTAAGGTAACATTATTTTCAATGTTAATAAAAAGAAAAACATACCGTAGGATAAAAATACATTATTTTTAATGTATATTAAAAGAGAATTTTTCATCGTAGGAAATGTACATTATTTATAATGTGAATAGAATGGAAATGTCATCGTAAAATAAAATTACATTTTAGATGTAATTGAGATTGAGAATGCATTTAGAAAGAGAATGAGTATTTTATATATGTAAATGGAATCATAATATAATTGAAAGATGAAATGGAATAAATAGAGCGATGAATTATAAATTACATTTTAATGTAAATTATAAAGATTTTAAAATAAAATAAAAATAAAATGGAATAATTCACCGTCTAATTATAAATTACATTTTCATGTAAGATTAAGAAGTGGAAAAAAAAGAATAAAGGAAAAGGGGAGATGTATGTAAGAACGATGAATTAAACGAATTATTTATATATATATTTATATATATAAAATTAAACGAATCGAGCGCGGTAGTTCGCGTTTTAAAATTATGTCTTTAAACGACTATACCGGAAGATCCGACCGTCGGATTTTCCCGAAACAGAAACCGCTAGGACCGTCTTGGAAAGATCTTTCCAACGATATATAATACGTCAAAATCCAACGGTTAGATTTTGAGATATGTGAAAATCAAAATTGGTTGAAAACAGCGCCAAAATCGCCATTTACCTGAATCGTCGTTGATTAAAGGTTTAATTATTTTTAAATAAATAAAATAGGAAATAATCGTTATAAATTAGAAATAACGATAAGGAAGAGTTTTCAATATATTTACATATATATATATATACAAAGATTATTTGGGAAGACCGAGTTAATCTCATTCCAAATAATCAAACGACGATGAGAATTGAAGAAGAAGACGACTAATGAAGACCGTCAATCTTCCCCTCAGGAGGACAGCGATTGAGACTTTGAATTGATTTGCTCCCAAGTCAAGGTCATGGTCGTCATCCGAACGAACATGTTGATTGAACGGATTTGGCTTTCGCGCAGACCCAGTGCATAAGCTTATAAATGGATTGTGTGTCTGACATCGTACTCCATTATATATCATGTTATTAATCTTCTGTCAAATGTATGGATGTTTGGTGGCGGAGAATTTATTCTCTTGCTTAACACCCGTTCATATATTTCGGCAAAGGATTGGTAGTGTGATATGGAGTGATAATGTGGCATGTTAAGATGCATACGATCAAGGCTTTGTTGAAAAGCAGGCCTTGTGGGATGATTAAAGCATAACCTGTTTAGGTATAGCTTTGTGTATGACGTGACTTCACGAGCCTCACACACCGGCGGAGTCTAAAACGGGAGAAGGGAACGCAGGGAGAGCAGCACAGCTAGAGTGGTGTCAGTGACCTACCATCCCTGACATTTTACTTATGTGGATGATGGAATGAGGCACCTCCGATAGGTCCTATAGGACCGAGGAACGTGTGCTTAGGAATTGCCAATCCTCTAAGCTGTATTTGAGGACCGGCCCTGCCATTTCCAAGGGTTAACTGCGGGTAATCCTGAGGCATTAGCTAGAGTGTCTCGAATCGGTAAGGAGCTCCTCCCTAGCCTTGACTCATGATGGAAACCAATTTCCAATACGCGCCATTCGGTTTTGATTGTATTACTAGTACGGAGGCATAGCATATGGTACCTATGCTTCCTAGGATTGATACATTATGATTGTAATTGTTTTTAAAACATATACACACTAATAATAATATCAAACTCGTATTTGCCGTATTTATCATGTTTGATCACCATAAGGTAAAACTCTATCCTCTGGTGTGCGTTGCATTGTGTGATGGGACCTGAGTCTTATGGTGATTTCATTTTTCTAAAAAGCATTGCGTTGTTTTACGATTTACTTTAAGTTATGCACGGCAATCCATTAGAGTAAACCCGTTCCGCATTAGCGGCGTGGTCTTTGGATTTGCCCTATTAATAGTGATTTACTAGTTAAGAATTCTCACACCAGTCCCACGACTGACCCATTGTTTGTTTCCACCTTTTTGCAAACTCGTGTGCCCTCTTTCCACACGGGCAGTCGAGCAGTTTGTCTACAGGTTTATCTCTTTAGCAGGATCCTGGATTGAAGCTTAAAGCTGTGTCCAGAACATTGGAAGCCTTCCGCTGCCTTAGTTATTTTATTTCCGCTGCACTGTATTTAATTTATTGTAAATTTTCCTTCCGCTGTATTTTAATTTCGATGTACTCTGATATATTCTGTACTCTGATGTTATATTATCATGATGTAATAAAAGTCTGCTGTTATTGTTCTGATGTGTTGTATTCCCAAAGTTAACGTATGCGGATTTTGAACGGTCTTGGTCGATTTTGCGATCGATTAAAATCGGGCGAAACCCGTGTCGTTACAACTATACTAAGCACGTACATGCATTTTCATTTGGTATCAGAGCAAGGTCTTCATATAACCGTAACACGGTTATTTGTTATATTCTAGTAATACGGCAAATAACGCAAGCACCAGCACTACCACTTACACAGAAGGTCAATCGACATAAAGACCTCCATTCTTTAATGGTCTCAACTATAGCTACTGGGCAACACGTATGTCATTTTTTATGCAATCAAATAGCTATGATGCCTGGAATGCTACCCAAAAATAAATAGTGAATCCAACAACTGATTATTCAGAATGGACACCGGCTGAGAAAACGGCAGCAACCATAAATGCAAAAGCAATAAACATGTTGTTTTGTCCATTAGACAAAAATGGATGTAACCATGTTAGTATCTGCACCACTGCATATCAAATTTGGCAAACACTGAAAACCACTCATGAAGGTACTAACAAGGTTAAACAAGCCAAAATAGCCATGCTGAAAGCCAGTTTCAAAATTTCAAAATGGAGCCGAATGAAACAATTGATGATATATTTTCACGGTTTCAAACTATTCACCATGCACTTATTGGTTTAGGACAAAAATATTCAGATTTTGATGTTGTTTCAATAGTCCTACATTATTTTACTAGTGAATGGGAAGGAAAAGTATTAGCAATTGAAGAAGCTAGTGACCTTTCCATCATGAAGCCAGATGAATTGATAGGAAATCTAATTCCTATAAAGCTAATTTGCAGGCTAGAAAGGAACAGAAAGAAGAAAAGAATAATGTAGCATTTCGTGTAGAAAAAGATGAAGATGAATCGGATTCTGAAGATGAAGATCTAGCATTCATTGCAAAAGGTTTCAAAAAAATCTTGAAACAACGAAAAGCTAGTCGATATAACAAAAAGAAAATTGGATCAAATAAACCATCTTCATCCGCTATAGAATGTTTCAACTACCACAAAAAGGGGCACATGCACAAGGATTGTCCGGAGGAAAAGAAGAAGTAAGAAAATGACAAATGCAGATACTGAAAGGACAAACTAAAGAAACGAGCATTCCCAGTTACATGGGATGATTCAGACTCGTCTTCATCAGAAAGTGAAACTGATAAAGAAAATGAATAAGAAAACGTTTGTTTCATGGCAGCAGAAGATGAGGTACAAATTCCTACATTTGATGAAGTACTTGATATTAATGCCGAATTGATACTTAAATATAAAGACATAAAACAACAATTAAGAGAAGCCAAAGCAGATTTGAGCAGAGCAGAGTTTGAACGAGATATGTAAAAGACGAGAAGAAAATATTAGAAGAAGAATTTGAAAAACTTCAAGAATCATCATCTAATATTGACTCTCAATTATCAATTTTGAGTCAAGAAATTAAAACTCAAAAAGAGAAAAATGATGTTCTTACTACTGAATATCATGAGCTTACGACAAAAGTCAAAATTCTGGACCTAGAAAAGGCTAGTTTACAAACTGAGTTAGATAATATTACTCAAAATGTTTCTAACTTCAACAAAGGTCAAGAAAATTTGACAAAGATCATTGAAAGTTCACAACCTGCTTCAAACAAACAAGGTTTGGGATATAAGAAATAAGAAACCAAGAAACATCTCAAGAAGAAGAAAGATGAAGCTAAGAAATATCCTAGTTTATTATATTCCAAGCCAAAACCAGTTGTGTAGTTTCAAAAGAAAAATGTCAAGACTATCAAGATATGGGTTCCTAAAACAAATAACAATTTGATTAGGAACAAATATATTCGACATTTCATGAATACTGTGCATTTTAAATTTAATTATATATATAAAGGGGATACCGGATCCGTATGGGTTTGGACTCCTAAGACCTAACTCTTAGGACACCATAAAAAGTGGGTACCAAGGATTTTATTTTATTTTTTGCAGGTCCCACTTAGGAAAAGAGGAAAGTGGATCTTGGATAGTGGTTGCTCAAAACACATGACTGGAGACAAGAGCTTATTGACAAATATTACATACTCAGATGCTGGCTCTATTACTTTTGGAGATAATTCAAACGGCTATATCATCGGCAAAGGCGATGTGAGCAATTGCGGTACATCTAACTTACTTCTTATTACCAATGTCATGCTAGTTAGAAATTTGAAACACAATTTACTTAGTATTAGTCAGTTATGCGACAAGGGTTTTACAATTTCCTTTTCAGATAATAAGTGTAGTATCTTAGATAAAGACCATAATTTAGTTTTCGAAGGTTATAAAGACATAAATATATATATTCTGAATATGAATATTAATCATAATTCAGATATATGTCATGTGGCTAATGATAATGATCCATGGCTGTGGCACAAATGCTTCTATCATATAAACTTCAGAACAATCGACAAGCTAGCCAAAAACGATCTAGTTAGAGGACTACCCAAAATGAGCATTAAAGTTTACAACATGTGTGACGCATGTCCATTTGGAAAATTGACCAAATCATCTTTTAAATCCAAGAAAATCATATCAACATTACAACCACTTGAGTTATTGCATATGGATTTATTTGGACCAACTAAGGTTCAGTCAATAAATCACAGTCAACATGTGTTTGTAATTGTTGATGATTACTCTCGTTGCACCTGGACAATTTTCTTGAAAAACAAAATTGACACTTTCAAATGTTTCAAATCTTTCATCAAGAGAATTTAGAAATCGAAAGGGCTTAAAGTAAAAAATATATGAAGTGATCATGGCGGAGAGTTTGAAAATAATGAATTTGAACATTTTTGTACAAAGAAAGGTACATATCATAATTTTTCGTTCCCTAGAACTCCACAACAAAATGGAGTTGTAGAACGGAAAAATCAAACCTTACAAGAATGTGTAAGAACATTGTTAAATGGAACCACATTACCTAAACATTTCTGGGCAGAAGCTGTAGCAACTGCTTGTTATGTTTTGAATCATGTATCCATTCGACCTCTCACCAAGAATACTTCTTATGAATTATTTAACAAAAGAAATCCTAATATCTCATACTTCAAAGTATTTGGTTCTAAGTGCTTTATCTTAAATACGAAAGACCATCTCGGTAAATTCGATCCAAAGGCCGATGAAGGTATATTTGTCGATTATTCGGAACGAAGCAAGGCCTATCGTATATTTAATAAACGAAACAAAAATATTGAAGAATCACTCCATGTCTCTTTTGATGAATTCTATCAGCATCCTCAAATTATATCAGATGATGACGGAACAATAGTCACTGATAATCCAATCATCACAAATGTTGATTCTGACTCTGAAATAGTTATTGAAAATATTCGTCAACCATGTGAGTTACGATCTCCACCAAGGAGACAATCTCCACCAAGGAGACAATCTCCACCAAGGATACAATCTCCACCAAGAATATTAAGAGATCATCCTATTCAAAATATAATCGGGGAAGTAACATCACAAGTCAGAAAATGGAGTCACCTCCATCAAATGGGTCATGTCGCATTTCTTTCAAATATC